>PVIA01003921.1:0-152866 GCA_004024845.1 Tonatia bakeri
TTTACCTTGGCTAATGTAATTATGATGTGCCTTGGTGTGTTCCTCCTTGGGTCCAACCTCTTTGGGACTCTCTGAGCTTCCTGGACTTCCTGAAAGTCTATTTCCCTTGCCAGATTGGGGAATCTGTCTGGACTTTAAGACAACAAATAGAATCTGATGTATGTACTAGAATTTAAAATTCAGCCAACTCGACACATAGCTCACATATATTTTAAAATCAGAGACAAAGTTTTTTCAGGAACAACTATCTGAACATTTTCATATTTCCAGATCTCTCACTGACACAAAGCAGGATGACCCTATGTGAAATGTTATACCTATTTTGGAGCTTTCTGCCTCTCTCCATAAACTCTGTTCCATGCACTGTGCTGCCCTTAGCATTTTTTTCTTCTCTGTTTCTTTGCTAATAGAAAACCTTTCTATCAAATTAAGTCATCCAGTCTCTGTCCTCTGCCAGCACAGTGTGTCTGCAGGGACAGAATGCCGGGGCACTCTGCCTTAGCTCTGCTGGTTCTGACACCACTGCTTTAGGTGGCCCTCTACTCGAATCGTTGCTGCTTTTCCTACCCATTCTTTCCTATGCCTTGTGCAGCAGAAACTGATTTTCTGATCACTGTGGCTTCCTCACTGCAGAAGCACCCTTTCTAGGGATACAGATAGAAAATGATGGAGAAAAAACTGGTAGGTTAGTGAGTCTTTTTATGCCTTATTAATTGTACATCTTCACAATAACAGTTTTTAGGATGAGTGTTTACCCAAGAGAGTAAAGAAACACTGACCTTGTAGCCCATGACTTCAGATTCGTTGGCTAACGGTCTGACAGGTTCCCAGCCCAGAGAAAGCTGAGAGCCTTGCTGCTCCCACCTGAGGTTGCTAGGTGCTTGACTAGGGGCTGCAAAATAAAAAGGTAAAGAACTGATAAGGAGTCTTAAATACATTTTCTCACTTAAATCCTTGCCTTTTAGCCTTGTGTGTTTAATAGTTGGCTGACACCATAGGCTTCCTTCCAGCTAAGGAAGGTTTTGCTCTGGGAGTGTCATTTTAATAGTTCCTCTCCTGAGCTTTTAAACCTGGATCCTTTTATCTCCCTTTCATGTCAAAATCGCTTAGCCTTGTTTCACAGGAAGATAACCTTTATCTCCTGTGAATGCAGAATTTTCTAAGCTAGTTTTGGAATTCAGATCTAAGCAATGAAGCATGACTATGAATCAAAACTCCCCTTCAACTCTGCTTATTATGTACCTCACATGGCTTTCAGAAATGTTAAAAGATGAAAGATGTTTCCCTTTAGTCTGAAACAAACAAAAAGCCCAGGTCACTTACGGGATTTCTTGGTGGTTGCACTCACTTCACTGCTAGGTGGCCCATATCCAGCTCCATTATAAGCCCTCACTGTGCAGTGATATAATGTATTTCCTTCTAATCCTGTCAGGATGACAGATGACTCATTTCCCCTAGTTTTGACTGTTTCTGCAGCATCTTCTTGTTCCATGTCTTTTCGATAACTAACCTGCCAACAAATTATCACATGACAGATTAATTTTAAAATTTCCCCTGTGCTTGTGATCATTTGAACTTTTAAAAAATGTTTCTCACACCCATCTGTGGGAAATGACTCCTGTATCATTCAATTGAGAGGTCCTACTAAGGAGGCCAAAATCACAGTCTTAGTCACCACCCAATCGCATCTATGCTGAGCAATGCTGAGCAAAGCAACAGAAGGTGCTACTTGCAGTTTGGTAGCATGAAGAACATTAAGGAAGAATCATTCAAAGAAATTGAAGAAGTGCTCTTCTCTCCTAGGCCATCAGAACCATTTACCATTCAAAGTCATGGAACTTTGAATTAATTATTTGAGACAGAAGAATGAAGAATTTCTCTTGGTCCTGGCATAAAGGTGAACCATACCAGGTGTATGGGTTTAATAGAGAATAGGTGGCAGAGCCCTCATGATAGTGGTCTAAATGTAGAAAAATCTCCTTGTTACATGATGGGGACATGGCACAAAGGGGGAGGTGTTGTCACAGCATAATTTGTGCATTGAGATGATCTTTTGTGGTTATGAACTCATGGGGCTGATCTTATACCAAACTTAATTCCTTTGAGATATTCAGTAATTGCTTCTGTGTACCTAAAAGCTTAACTTTTTTCAGATGCTAAATCTTAACTATACATAAATGCACGGAGGAACATTTTTTACTGTGGCTAAGATAATGGAAAAGTAGTTCTCTTTTTCCCAATTAATTGCTGTGGTGAAAAAAGTGTATCACTGAATCCATTTCATCCTCCTTCAAGTACTTGGTCTACTGTACAGGCTAGAAAGCCAAACACCACAGTTTTCATGTTCTTTTTCAGGTACAGTTGCTGCCATATAATGTGGGCAGTGAGGAGTTTATTTGAAACTTGAGTTATTCTGGAACATGCTTAGGACTGCCATTCCTGTTGTGGCTATAGGAAGTCAGTATAAGATCTTATCTCTCAGAAAAAATAATATTGCATCACCATGCTCTATTAAAGGCCTCTACTTGCCTAGATGCTGACTGGAGGCACAGGGAGTGAGAAATGGGTAGAGAAGGAAGGAAGCCACAAATAGTAAGTGCAGCTTTATGGAGTAAAGACTGTAATAGCCATATTTTCTTCCTTGTACTGTTTCGTATATAGCATTAAATAACTCAGGCACCTTCCTTTCTTCTGATGTTTATATGTAGAGAGCTATGGGTAGGTAACTTTCTAATATAGTTCATTAAAGAAGGAATAAACTTTTACCCTGAGATAGACAGACTGACTGGCAGAAGTTTCTCTAGGTCTCACTCTCAGGGAGAGAGTGAGTACATTTTCATTTGTATGAGATATTTGCACTATGTCAGTATGGAACATCACCATTGCTAATTGTTGCTTTTGGGGAGTTGTTGAATTGGGAAAAGCATGTATATGGATACTGAATAACCAAAAGGATATGGTACATTAGTGTTCAACATCCATTTTATGTTCATTCTAGTGTGTCTTCTTGTACTAAAGAAGATGGAGAAACAAAAACTATATTTCCAAGAGTCCCTTGCGGTTAGGGATCTCATTATGCTTTAGGGTCAGCCGGTCAGATGCACATGCCTGAGATTTGAATGTAGAAGTGAGATCGAGGTTAAATGTCCACGGCTTCTGCTTTTCTGCAGGCAAGCATAGTAATGGAGTCATTATTTTTCCTTCTTTCCCCCTGCTGTGGCAGCATTAATGAATGACTTGCTATCTAACCATTAGCTTTATAGGAGTCAAGAAGCAGGGCACAGGACATCTATTTTGTTGGTGCAAATCACAGCAAGCATGGTGAGATTCTGCAACTGACAAAAATAGCAGAGGCCTCCAGATTATAGTAGCATCCTGAATGTAGTGCCATCCTGATCATAGTGGCTTCCAAAACATGGCAGTAGAGTGTGTTTCTGGGGTTGGTGGCTTCCTGCTTTTAGAAGACATCCGCATCTTTCTTCCCTTATGGCTTGACCCTATAGTTTGACTTTACTTAGTCATTCTTGAAAGATCACTTTTAAGTCTATTAATTTAACTCAATAATTTCTTAACCATTTAGCACCTATAATAAAATCTTCTTAAAGTAATTGAAGCAGTTTAGCTCTTTACCCTGTGTAGATATAGATCTCTACAGAGATCTCTACACAGATCTCTAATTTATATATATATATATATATATATAAAGGTTGCTATGATAATCAAATTCCTACTTCACATTTCTGTCTCTACACAGAGCCAACTGTCCTACAGTCTAATGACTAAACTTCAGAAATTGGTTTGATGAACTTGGACTCCTCTAACACTGTCTTTTATATGATATTGGCCCCATTACTCCCAATATTGAGAACTGACTTCCCTCGCTTGGCCTTTGAACATATTTTGAACTAAAGAAATATAAGTTATTTTAAAAATATAAGATAGACTGAGATGCCATTGGATGAACTAACATATATCTTCCCTTTCCAGCGATATATCTGATTTCCAGTTCTCTGTTTCAATTTTCTTTTATGGGTTAATTACTTTAAATTTATGAAATATATCAATTTGAAGAAGTTGATTTTGATTAAATTAAGCAAATCACAGGTTTTGATACAAATACAAATTTCAATACAAATTCTTGACTTCTAAATATTGAATGTTTGATATTCTGATTAATCACCCCCAAAATTAAAAAGATAAAATATTTCCCAAGCAACTGATTGTGAGGGACAAAAAACAATCCTAGCAGCACCAGCTAAAACCTAGAAGAAAATCTAAAAATATCCACATATCATACCTTTCTAGCATGTAAACAAAGAGGCATTTGTGGAAGCCTTCATCTGAAACTAGGATTAGGATTGTTGGATTCTACACATTTGTTTTTTTGTTGCCTCTCTGTGAGCTGAAGGACTTCATTTGGAAGTAGAATTATCTATTCAAGGTGGCAGAGCCGGTAGCAGTTACAGTCATTTCCTCCCAGGATTGTATAAAAATTGCAACTGAATTATAGAACAATCAACCTGGAATACCATCTGAAGACTAGCTAAACAGAAGTCCTATAACTAAGGTTATACAGAAGTCACATTGACACTGGTAGAGGGTGCAGAGAAGGGAAAAAGGCTGGACTCACAAACATGTAAGGGGTTGAGAATCCAGAGAGATATCTCAGCTGCAGAGGTCTGCCCTGAGGAGCAAGGGGACTCAACTCCATGCCAGACTCCTTATCACATGTCCTGGGAAGAGAGGCCCACATAACATCTGACTGTGAAAATCAGCGGGGTGAATCTACCAATGTATGTGAGGCAGGGCACTGCTAGAAACCCAGACATTCTCTTAAAGGGTGAGCACACAAAATCTTGCTCACAGGCACCCATCTTGGATTCTAGCGGAGGGATGGTAGCTCATAGGGAACTGGAGTCATACAGGGAGAGATTGAGTTGTGTGGCTTTGGAAAGACAGGTAGAAGGACAGTTGCCAATGTTCCTATGTTGAGTTCGTCTCCCATGCATCCATGAACACCATCTTTCTTGGGTTGAGCTCATCCCTCCATATGGCATTAGCCTGGGGAGCAGCACTAGGCCCACCCTGCCAACTCCCTAGGTGCCCGTCCCTCCTACCTGGTGCACACAGCTGTGGTATATGCTAAAGGCAGCAAGACTAGGCCCATAGTGCAGTTCTTGTAAGGCTCTCGAGGAAATTGTCCAACTCTGGAGATGTCAGAGACACATAGGGAGAGACTGAGCTGTGTGGCTTTGGGATTAGCGCATTTTTTCCTTTGCACACGTAATTGGCACCATCATTCCTGTACAGAGCCCACCCTCCACACAACTAAATCTTAGTATGTTTTAGCCTTATGAACTCTACTGACCTCATTCTGATGACTTCCTAAAACCCTGCCCTACCACAAAGTACGTAGGCCCAGGTGGGTGGTGGCTAGCCTTTGTGAATCCTGAGACTTTTGCTGACTGACTTCAGACCCAGCACTGACATCAAGTTTGAATATGTATCAACCTAGTGAATATTCAGCCCTATATGGTGACTCACTAAGAACCTGTCTCACAAAACTAGCATACCACCAGAGGCTCTTTCAGTGACTGAGGCTAACAGGAAGCTGGCAGGTGGAAGCAGATCTTGGAGTGCCTTGGGCCTTTTGCTAAACTGCCCAGGCTCAGTACTAATGGAAGCTGGCCTTGTTATGCAGCTAGGACCTTTCCATGTGCTCCCAAGCAGAGCAGAGACAGCCAGCAACCACGGACCACTCAGTAGCTCCTAACAAGTAGCCCAAGGCAAGTCACAGGAAGCATCTGCAATTGACCTGCATCAAAGTCCCTCCCAAGAGGCCACAGAATGACAAAACTGGTGGTGAACTTCAGACCACATCAGAGCACAAACTGATTAGCTCCACAAGTGGCCACCAAAAAGGAAACCTGGAAGGTACCATACACTGCTAGGACAAATTTTGCTCTGTGGGGTTAGCCTTTATACAGCAACTCATACCCTGTGGCTGGGATCAATGCGACAGTCAGACAGCCTGTGGGTCAACCCTACACATGGATACACCACCAGAAATCAAGATTCCACTACAACAAAAGGGCTAACAAAACCCACATGAGAGACACTCCTGGAACACCTTGTTCAGGTGATCAGAAAAACTATACCAGTAAGCTCCACCAGATACTTACTATGTAAACCCACACTACCAAGACTGGGAGACTTAGCAGATCTACCTAATACACAGAAAAAAGTACAGAGAGGCATCCACTATGGGGAGACAAAGAAACATGCCTGAATGAAATAATAGGAAAAATCCAGAGTAAAAGAACTAAATGAAATGGAGGCAAGCACTCTACCAGATACACAATTCAAAGCAATACTTACAAGGATTTTCAAGTAACTTAAGAAGAGAGTGGATGAACTTAGAAGTTCAACAAAGAGATAGTAAATATAAAAATGACATGAAAACCATGAAAATGAAGAATATAATATCTGAGACAAATAATACACTAGGAGAAATCAATAGCAGGTTAGATAAGCAGAGGATAACATCAGCAATTTGGAAGACATGGTAGCTGAAAATACCCAAGCAGAGCAGCAGAAGGAAAAAATAATTTAAAAAAATGAGGGTAATTTAAGGAACCTCTGGGACAACATGATATCTAACAACATCTGCAGTTCAGGGATACCAGACTGAGAAGAGAGAGAGCAAGAGATTGAGAACCTATTTGAAGAAATAATCAATGGAATTTCCTAGCCTGGTGAAGAAAAAGACTTGCAAATCCAGGAAGTGCAGAGAGGACCAAACAAGATGAACCCCAAAAGGCCCACACAAAGACATATCTTAAGTAAAATGGCAAAAGTAAAAGGCAAAGAGAGAATCTTAAAAGCAGTAAGAGAAAGAGAGTTAGTTACTTACAAGAGAGCTTCCATAAGCCTATGACATGATTTGTCAACAGAAACATGTCAGGCCAGAAAGAATTGGCATGAAATACTCAGTGATGAAAAGCAAGGGCCTGAAATCAAGACTACTGTACTCTGCAAGGCTATCAATTAAAATGAAGGAGAAATAAAGAACTTCCAGACAAGAAAAGCTAAAGGAGTTCATCACTACCAAACCAGTATTACAAGAAATATTAAAAGGACATATTTAAAAAAAAGAAAGACAAAAACATAAATATGAAAAATAAAGATAAATATATACCTGTTAATAATCACTGCAAATGTAAATGAATTAAATGCTCTAATCAAAAGTCACAAGGTAGCTGAATAGATAAGAAAACAAGACCCATGTATATGCTGTCTACAAGAGACTCACTTCAGATTGAAAGACACACACAGAGACTGAAAGTAAAGGGATGGAAAAGATACTTCATGCAAATGGAAACAAAAAAAAAATAGCTGGAGTAGCAATTCTTATATCAGACAAAATAGACTTTAAAACAATGGCTATAAGAAGAGACAAAGAAGGACACTAAATAATGATAAAGGTAAAAATACAACAAGGAGTATAACCCATGTAAACATTTATGCCCCCAACACAGGGGCCCCTAAATATGTAAAGTAAATCATGATGGACATAATGGAAGACATATACAGTAACATAGTCATAAAAGGAAATTTTAACACTCCATTTACATCACTGAATTGATCTTTCAGACAGAAAAATCAACAAGGAAATGGTGGCCTTAAATTACATGTTTATTAATTGAAAGATTTAATTTATATTTTCTGAGCTTTTCACCCCTAAAGCATCACAATATATATTCTTTTCAAGTACATATGAAATGTTTTCCAGAAGAGATCACATGTTAGGCCACTCAACAAGTCTCTTTAAATTTAAGAAGATTGAAGCATATCAAGCATCTTCTGAAACCACAATGGCATGAAACTCAAAATCAATTACAAGAAAAAAGCCCCTGAAAAACACACAAATAGATGGAGGCTAAATATCATACTGCTAAACAATGAATGGGTTAGCAATGAGATCAAAGAAGAAATAAAAAATATTACTTTGAAACAAATAAGTTGTGTCCCAACATCTATGGGACACAATCAAAACAATCTCAAGAGGGAAATTCATAGCAATGCAGGCCTACGTCAAGATAAAAAGAAAAAACCTCAAATGAGCAATCTAATCTTTTACCTAAATAAACTATAGGAAGAAAAACAAAGCCCAAAGTGAGTAGAGGAATGGAATACTAAAGATCAGAATGAAAATAAATGAAATAGCATCTAAAAAAATCAATACAAAAGATCAATGAAACCAAAGCTGATGATGATGAAGATGAATAAACCTTTAGCCAGACTCATTATGGAAAAGAGGGAGAACCCAATAAATAAAATGAGAAATGAAAGGGAAGTGGCAATTCTCACCACAGAAATACAAAAAAGTATAAGAAAATACTATGAACAATTATGTGCCAACAAATTAGACCATCTGGAAAAATGGATAAATTCCTAGAAACATACAATCTCCCTAGACTGAATCAAGAAAAAATAGGAAATCTGATTACATCAATTATAACCAACAAAATCAAAGCAGTAGTAATAAAAAAACTCCCTTAAAATGTAAGTCCTGGACAAACACAAAGTTTCACAGGTAAATTTTACCACAAATTCAAAGAACTAACACCTATCTCAAACTATTCCAATAATTTCAATTGGATAGAGGACTCCTAAACTTATTTAACAAGGCCAGCATTACCCTGATTCCAAAACCAGATAAAGACACAACAAAAAAGAAAATTATAGGCCAATATTCCATGATGAACATAGATAAAAATCTTCAACAAAGCATTGACAAACCAAATTCAGCAATACATCATATACCATGAACAAGTGGGGTTTGTTTCTGAGATGCAAAGTTGGTTAATGGCCACAAATCAAATAACATGATATGGCACATAAACAAAATAAAGAATAAAAATCACATGATCATACCTATAGATTCATAAAAGCACTTCACAAAATTTAGGACGCATTTATGATAAAAAAAAAACCCTCAACAAAATGAGAATGCAGGGGACGTACCTCAACATAATAAAGATCATATATGACAAACATACAAATGACATCGTAATCAACAGGGGAAAACTGAAAGCATTCCCTTTAATATTGGGAACAAGACGGGGATGTCCACTTTCACCTCTCTTATTCAACATAGTACTGGAAGTACCAGCCATAGCGATCATACAGGAAAAATAAAAGGGCAAATTGGAAAGAGAAAAATAAAACTGTCATTATTTGCAGATGATATGGTACTATATATGGAGAATCTAAAGATTTCACCAAAGACCTACTAGAACTGATACATGAATTTAGCAAAGCTGCAGGATAAAAAATAAATATTCAGAAACCAGTTGCATTTTTATGCACAAATAATGTACTATCAGAAAGAGAAACTAAGATAATAATCCCATTTACAATGGCATCTAAAAACTAAAATAACTAGTAGTGAATTTAATCAAGGAGATAAAAGAGCAGTACTCAGAAAATTATAAGACATTGAATAAAAACACTCAAAGAAAACACAAATAAATAAAAGCATACACTGTCCTCATGGATAGGAAGAATTAACATGATTAAAATATCCATACTATCCAACAACATCTATAGATTCAACACAATTCCTGTCAAAATCACAATGGCATTTTTCACAAAAGTAGAACAAATAACCCCCAAAATTTATATGGAACCACAAAAGGCCCCTGATGGTCAGTCCAATCTTGAGAAAGAACAAAGTTAGAGGTGTCACACTACCTGATATGAAAGTATGCTCCAAGGTTACATAGGCCTCCAGCAATGTGGTACTGGCATAAAAATTGACATATAGTTCAGTGGACCAGAATAGAGACTAGAACTAACCCCATTTCCATGTGGTCAATTCATATGTGACAAAGGCATTAAGAATATGAAATGGGATAAGTACAGTCTACTTAATAGATGCTGTTGGGAAAACTGGACAGATACAAGAGATACATGCAAATATAAAACTAGACCACCCTCTTATGCCAAATACAAGAATAAATTCAAAATAGATTAAAAAATATTAAATATAAGATTTGAAACCCTAAAATTCTTATAAGCAAACATAGACAGTAAATTTTACATTTTACATTTCTTTTGGCAATATTTTTTTCTGATATTTTCCTTGTATAAGAGAAAACAAAAAAATCAAACAAATGGGATGACATGAAACTAAAAATTTTTTCCACAGCAAAAGAGACCATCAACAAAATAAAAAGACAACCTACTGAATAAGAGAACATATTCACCAATGATGTCCATGATAAGGGGTTAATAGAAAAAATGTATAAGGAACTCAGACAACTCAACATCCAAAAGCAAATAATCCAATTAAAAAGTGGCAGAGGTCCTAAATAGATGCTTCTTCAAAGAGGATGTACAGCTGGCCCACAGACATATGAAAAGATGCTCAATGATGCAAATCATCAGATAGATGCAAATTAAAATTACATGAGATATGACTTCCCAATTGACATAATGACTATTATTGATAAATCAACAAACAACAAGTGTTGGCAAGCATGTTAAGAAAAGGGAACCTTTGAGCACTGTTGATGGAAATGCAGATTGGTGTAGCCACTGTGGAAACAGTATGGAGGTTCTACAAAAAACATTTAAAAATGGAATTGCTTTATGACCCAGTGATTTCACTTCTGAGTATACATCCAAAGAAACCCAAAACACTTATTTAAAAGAATATATTCATTTCTTTGTTCATTGCAGTGTTATTTACAATAGCCAAGCTATGGAAGCAATCCAAGTGTTCATCAACAGACAAATGGATAAAAAAGTGGTGGTACATATGTACAAAGGAATAGTACTTGGTCATAAAAATGAATGAAATCATACCATTTACAACAACAGGGATAGACTTAGAGGTCATTGTGCTAAATAAAATAAATCACAGAAAAAATACCATATCATTTCATTTATATGTACAATCTAAAAAACAAAATAAACCAATAAAGTTATAAAAAGACATAGATACAGAGAACAGACTGGTGGTTGTTAGAGTGGTGGGGGGGTGTTGCAGAAGAAGGGTAAGAAAGGTGAAGGTATTGAGCAATACAAATTGGCGGTTACAAAACAGTCGTGGGGATGTAAAGCACAGCAGAGGGAATGGAGTCAATAATAGTGTAATAACTATGTGTGGTGCCAGTTGGGTACTAGAGGTGTCAGGGGATCATTTTGTAAAGTATATGATTGTCTAACCACTATCCTGTGTACCTGAAACTAATACAACATAATATTTAATGTAAACTGTAATAGAAAAAATAAAACTTAATAAAAAGAAGTTGTTACTTTCACAATGAAATGATAATTACTAGTTTTATTTTATTTTATTTTACTTTGATAGAGGATTAAAACAGGACAAAGTACATATTTGGAATTTAAGATAATGCTTCTTCAGTGATTCTTCAATTGTTATTGAAGTAATATCAATTCATAAGTCATGCATACCTTCTAAAGATGAAATTCTTCATTTAAATTTTTCCCCATTATTCAATTTCTATCCTAACCCATAAACTTTGAACACTATATGAGATTGCTTCAATTGAGGTTAAAAGCATTAAAAAAATACAAGTATCTAAAACTAGACGTGTAGATACTATCTTATCACCCTCACACAATTGTTTTTGTGTATATACCTTCTTAAATTTTGATTACATATGTTTAATAAGATGTGCCTGTAATTTTATTCTCTAACATTATAGTTGTATTCAGTATATAAATATTTTCTCTTTTTAGAAACAATATTGTATTATATGCCTTGTGTGCTATGTATTATTTAACTATTGTCTTATTGTAAAACATTTGGGTAGCTTCTAACTTTTGCTCTTTTAATTAAAATGTTGACATATTATCTTCATGTATATTATTTCCCACATATTGGATTAATTCCCCTATGTAGAATCCCAGACAGGAAATTATGGAATCTACAATTGCAAATTTTTATACTTTTTGATACAAAAATGTCACAGTGGTTTTCAAATAGTTGGTACTGCTTGCAACTTTAATATGCTACAAAAGTGTATGAGTCTAAGAGTTATCCCATGCTATTTTAAGCTCTAGGCAGATCATGGATTTAGAGCCAAAAAGTCTATATTTTAATCTTAGTTTTCATATCTGTAAGCTGTATATACAATGGAACAAGTTACTTAACCACTGAATCATTATATCCTTGTTTATAAAACAAGTAAAATACCACTTACCTAAATTTTATAAATATTTTTAGACAACTGCTCTATTGTCCCTCAACTACTTGAACTATTCTATTTCTAGATGTTTTAATATTTCTGATTTTGTCACTTAGTCTATTACTTTCCTTTTTTTGCTGTCCTTCATAGTGTTTTTTTTTCTGATTTTGTCTTTTAAAATTATTTTTATTTAAACTATAATGGTATAATGCTATGTGATATTATTAGTGGCAGGAGGAAGTATGACTTCGAAGTCAGTGAACATACCTAAGAGTGTAGATTTGTACCTACATCTTCAGGATGGCTCTTCTTAGTTATCCCATTTTTCCAAAGTTGATTCTCAATGATAATAATAATAATAATAATAATTATAATAATAATTATAATAAACTATGCAGATAGTATATTTAATTATCTGATATGATGTTTCTAAGGTATTCATGTCTTGCACAATCCAGTCCCTTTACATGAAGTTACAGGATCTAAAACCCATGACTGCTGCAACATGCAGCTGATGGTTTCTGGATGAGTGGTGAACTCTCCCCTACTTCTGTCTTCATTTAGTAAGGGGAGTTCGCAGCTTCTATCGTATGACTAAATGAAGACAGAGAAGTAGGGGAAATTCCAAATATATAGAATTCTTTCTAATATTTTATCTTCTATCCATTTTTTGTTACCTGTTAATTTTTAAAAATACAATTAAATAGCTTCTGTATTCATTTATTTCTATATTTTCTCATTCAATATTGTATTCCTTGAATTTAGGAACACAATTCTATTTTCTGCTATTATTTATTTTGCAAAAAAGAAGTCTGATTTTTGTACCATTGAAAATTCTTAAAAATTATTAATTAAATTATTCATTCAAAAAATTTTGAATATGTATTATATGCTAAGCCATATGCCCACAGGCAATTGGGGATTAATGATGAATCAAAGACATAGTACAGGCAGGACACAGTGACGTTTTGGGCAGTGACACAATCCTGTGCAATGTACTACGAGGGTGGTTACATGTCTCTGTATATTTGTCAAAACTCCTAGAATGAACAACATCAAAAGTGAGCCCTAATTGAAACTCTGGACTGTGGTCAGTTGAGGTTCATTGACTGTACAAATGTAGCACTTCCATGGGCTATGTAGATAGTAGGGGAGATGACCTGGGGGTTGGGGATATGGCAGAACTCTCTCTAGCTTTTGCTCACTTTTTCTGTGTACCTAAAACGGCTGTTAAAAAGTTTATTAATTGAAAAACATAATAGCCAAAATAGCCACTGAACGATAAACTGCACAGATGTGAAACTGAGGTTCTGACAAACTACCTATTGCTAGATATCTACAATGTGGGACGGGACTCAGTGCAGAGCGGCTGGTCAGGGATGGCAGCTTCACGAAGACAGGAACATTGAACTTTGACAGAGAGAGGAGTAGGAGCTAAGCGGACAAAGAGGGAGGGAAGGCAGAAGAGCAGTGTGTGCAGTCTGAGGGGAGAACAGAGTACATGTGGGCCTGAAGAGAAGGTCCAGTTAGCTTGGTATGGAGGTTGAGGGTGAGGGTGCCCAGTTTGAAACTGGAGACCAAGGACGGAGCGAGATCTTTTGGTGGGAATATACATGGGACACGGTCAGAAAAAAATCACTCAGCAGTTGAAAGTTTGTTTTAAAAGTATATGTCTAATCACCGCTTTGCTAAAAAGCCTCCATATTGCACTTAAAATCAATCCCGACATTTCACTATGGCTTACAAGGCCCTACCACAGATGGTCTCTGTGCACCCTTCCTGCCTCATCTTTTATCCCATCGCATTTTAGTCACCATCTTCCAGCAAAACAGGCCTCAAACTCTTTCAGATCCCCAGTTCGGAGCTTTTGAATTTCTGATGCCCCCTGCCTGGGAGCTTCTTTTCTCCAAATGGCTATTTCCTTTTCAGCCAAGTTTCAGCTTCACCAAGAAGCCTCACTTGGCCTCTTCTCTAAAGAAACCATCCCTCCCTTAGTTACTTTTTTTACATTATTCTGAGCTTTATTGTTATTATTACTTGTAATTATTGCTATATGAAAGTACCCTAATTTATCTGTTTAATTGTTTATGTTGGCACCTAGAGGCACTCTATGATTCGTTTCAGTGAATAAATGGTTGCAATATGGAGAAGACATTGGAAAGGGACTGGGGCAGATGTGAAGAGCAGCCAGGAGGCGTGGCCAGAGGCTACATAAGGAGCCTGAATGGGGTTATAGTGGTGGAAGTGGAGACAGGTCTGCAGCCAAGTATTTACAAAATATGGTCAACAGACTTTGGTGACAGATTAGTTATGGGCATGACAAAGAAAGAGTTGTTAGACTTCATATTTCCTGAAACTCTGGGATTTCTCTACTTTAAAGGCAAAGATTTTTGTTGTTACTTTCACTTGCTGGATTTTTGTTTTTTACTTTAAATTGTTGCTATCATTGTTATTGCTTTTGCTCCAAATATTCTGTTGTCTTGGCAGATATCTACTGTTTATGGGTCAAATTTTTTTTTTGTCTTTCATGTCTGCCATCTTCTTTCTCACCTTAAAATAAAACTTCCTTATTCATTTACTTTGCATTCTCAGATTACTTCCCAAGTTTGTACTCAGAGCACTGGTTTAAATATTTAGTAGTATAAAATTTGCATTTCATTGCTTCTAATGAATATTTTATTTTAGTTACTTTGGTTTTGATTTTATTGCATTCTTTTCACATCCTAGATCTCTCTTTAAATATAGAAGAAATAGTCTCCCTTTTTCTTATTGATATTTAGAATCATATGTTTAACATTTTTCTTTTGATTTATAAGAAAATTATATGAGAAGATATTGATACTGAGCTTTTTCATTCGTATCCTTCCTTTAGAGAGTTTTCTTCTGTTTAATCACTCTTGGATCTTACCTAACTGATTTTTAAGTGTTCTAAGAAAGACTGAAGGTTTACATGAATAGTGAGACACCCATCACCGGACTGTATTTCCTAGACCAGAGGCCTCTGCTGTGCCGGTAGACACCAGATTGTTAGTGCAAGCCTCTATTTGTATTCTCTAAGCAACACAGAGAAATCTATCCATGCTTGAGGTGAGAGACAAAGATTCATGGGTGACTTCAGTTTGTTTCATTGAAGAAAAAGATAAAGGAGAAGGAGGCCAGAGGCTATTTCATTGTTTGCTTTAAACTCGAAGATGGGATTTTGAGACTGAGGCATTGCATAAAGACGAAGAGAAAGAGAAACCTAGAAAATATTACTAATACATTTGTTTCATACGCCTCATTGTGATTGCAATAAGGCGTCTGTGTTTTCTCATGGTTTCATGGTTATGTTAAGGGAAATTAAGATAAACTTGTTTATGTGCTTCCATTCAACTCATTGGCATTCCTAAATTCATAAGTTGCAACTAATATAAACCGAGGGCTTGAAGCAGACATTTCATTACTAGCCTACTTTTTCTAGTAATTCCTCACCTTCATATAAAGTTTGAATCACTATGACCTTTTCTCTAATAATGCCTAAATTGCTTTTTACATTACTCTTTTCTTATGTACATCTAAGTTCAGCTGTGCCATTCTACTGAGAGTTTCAAAATCCTATATATAGGGAGCACATTTCCCATGGAAGATAAATTTGTTTTGGTCAGGAAAGTCTCTGCTTGCCTCAATTAAGTTAATCTCCAGCTTTCTAATCTCCTGAGTTTAACAATAGGTATAGTTATTAAATTGGCTATTCACAATCAATATTCTGAGATATACTGGTAATCAGTATTATTAGATTGCATGCGTATTAGTCATTTTGTGCCCAGAGGTAATTTTACTATAGAGGATTAAATTTAATGAATCAAATAAGATAAATAAACAATGCTTAGTTAAACTTTTGAATATTTATGAGACAGTTCAAAAGTGATTAAAGAATATGAGGTGAGAAAGTTAAAATGCAGCAGGAACATAATAATGAATATAATTTACTGGATGAATTTGTATTTGTTTTTCCTAGAAGCTGTCATTACTATCTAAATAAAATATACTAAAGAAGATTGGCTATAAATATAATTGAATTTATTCTTATACATGTAGTTTGATGTAGGTCTTTTTTTACAAATGTTAGCTCTCTTTCCTTCTTTACCTCATTACTCAAATTATCTCAAATGCAGCATACTGAATAGATAAAATTCTTGGACTATTTTATTCTAATAAAGATACTTAAATGTGTTTTGCAAGATGAGCTGTAAACATAATAGTTTCTTAATACATACTAATCAAATAAAAGAATAAAATTTTGATATAAAAGTTAACACTTTTCAGTAGAATGTTAATCGTTAAAAAGTCATTATGTACTTAACCACTTTACATGGTTTATACCATATAGGAATGGAGTTTTGAAGATGTATAGTTTTCATGTACAGTACATATTAGAAAAGACAAAAGCCAAAAATCAGTAATATGTCCATCTTAAGGAATTTAAAAATAAACAGTACATTTTAAACCCAAATAAACTAGAAAGTAGTATATATAATAAAAGTAGGGGCAATATTTAATAACTTGAAAGAATAATGGAATAATGAAAAAGAATAGAGCCAAAATTAATTCTTTGAAAGACCAAAAAAATTGTACAGCTTTTTTTGATCAAGAGTGATTAAAAAGAGAGAGAGAACAGAGAGGGGGAAGGAAAGAAAATACAGGTTATTCACGGAAAGAAAATAATACCACAGATCTTAGAGAGAGTAAAATGACAGTGATAGAAATGGTGGCTGGGTAAAGCCGTCATGCAAATCCTGCCCGAGGTGAGAATTAAAAAACCTTGGAGAGCATCCAAATGCAGACAGAAGCTGGAGGAGAATTTACTCTTGACAAGCTGAAACAGTAACAAGGAAGTTTGTGGCTGTTTTATTTGAGAATCTATGACAACCTAGCCAGAAGCCTACAGCCTTGCCAGCAGAAATAGCAAAGGTTGGAGTTTAGTGTAAGAAGGAGCAGGTGGAAACCTCAGAGAGAATTCAAAAAGTAACAGAACTGTAAAAAGGGTAAGACCCCAAATCCGAGTACAAACTCTGTTCACATTCTTGGGTGAATGATAAAGTATGCTTGCCCAGGGAAAATCACTAGGACCAGGTAAAAATGTAAGCAGCAACCAAGATAAATCTGTCCTTTTTAAAAGAGCTGCGTTTAGTGGGATTTTTGAGTTTGCTGCTTTTTAAACTCAATGCATTCTTCAACATGCATCTTCTCAGGAAGCAGAAAAGTGGCAATGTAATGGGGCGCAGGGCAAGAGTTCCCTGAAAACAGGAGAACAGCCCCCACAATACTTGACTAGGGAAGTGCGAAGGGGATGATAGAGTTTAAGGTACATTGTTTAACAATGGCAAGTTAATAACCATGTCCTCCAGAAAGGAAGAGGGTTGCTGCCTGGGGTGAACTGTCCAAGATTGACTGTGAGAACTCTCAGGGAATCCTGACATAACAGAGGTGGGGGAGAGGAGAGCTTGTATAGCAACTTTGTGAAAGGAGGGGTGGCGATGCTGACCCCAGATGTCCATGCATCGATGGGAACTTTAGCCCTGACTGAAAATGGAAGCTGAATGAAGGTAAAATACATGGGGGAACTGGCAGACACTAACACATTATAGGAAAGGTCAGATATGACGTCACGCAGGAAGCTCTGGTGCTAGCATTTAAATGAGGGCAGGCTGAATGAGAAGTCTGCCACAAGGTCTGGAGTAAAAGAAGGGAGAGAGCCATGCAGTCTGGAGTAACAGAGAGGAGGTCTGAAAGCCAGAAGTCTAGCGAGTCCCTGGAGTTGGTGGTGCGATGGGGGACCTGCCCACCCACCCAGATTTGTGAGAGATGCTTGGAGCTGGACCGTCACCAGGAATGGTGATCTGCAGACTTCTGCTTTTCTGAAATACGGAATCTCTGGCTGACATGTTCTGAAACTGGCCTGGTTTGACAAAGGGAGGCAGGACTATGTGTTTTGGGGTACTTTTAAAGGGTGTGGGACTTAATGGCAGAAATCTGCCATTATTCTAAATCTGTATAACCTTTAAATAAATGACCTCTTTCCTTTTTCACAAGACTCTGGCTTTGAGAGTCACGCTTCTTGGCTGTGGGCAATCGAACCCCACAGCTATTCCAGAACAGCATTGGCAGGGTTCTGTAACAGCCATATTGTAAAGCACATAGTTTGGAGATTTATTACGAAACATGTTGGATGAAATGATGTAATGGCTGAGACTATATCAAAAACACAAGAGGATTAAGTAGAGTTATGTACAAAACATATTATTAGTATACTTTTCTGTATATTTCACATATTTAAGTATTTCATAATACAAAGTTAAAAAACAAAATATAAATTAAGAACAAAGACTACAGTTACAAAAAGTAAAAAATAGAGATAAATCAAAGATCTGCAACATCTGTGTTGACAAAGATCAAAGAAAACTTAAAAAAGCAGAGGTCTATGCAAGATCATAGATTAAGAGATTTAATATTTCAAGTGGAAATTTTCCTAAAATTTTTCTATATTCAAGTCTACTCATAATAGACCCAAACTAGAAATAACTCTCATGTCTATCTTTGGTAGAATGACAAATAAATTGTGGGATATTCATATAATGCTATATAGGAGAAAGCATATAACAGTATGAATGAATCTTAGCAATATAATGTTGTATGAAAATATGCCATAAAAAGTCCTGAATGGTTCCTAAAACTAGCAAAACCAATCCGAAGTCAAGATACCTTTTAGGGAGGTAAGAATAGAGATAGTGACTGTAGACACCCCAGGTGGGTCTCTGGTTTTTAGTGATGTTTTGTTTCACGACCTGAATTGCAGTTCCGTGGGTATGCTTACTTCGCAGTAATTCACTGAGCTGTACATTTATGATTTGTGGACATGTGGACTTAAAAACATCTTGGCCATTTGAAAATAAGGTTTCAGTCATTTAGTAATAAGCAATTAGTCAATTAGGAATTGGCATTTTTATAAAGTATGGCTTTTGTAAAGCTACCTTTTTCTTTTTTGAATTTAAACACTTGATAAAATTTCTCTATTTCTTAGTATAATAAACAGGACCATATCGATATCTATCTGTTCAACACTAATTGGGTTAGTTTTTTTATGCCAGAGGTACATTTTCAGTTGCTTAATATATAAACCCAGCCTTCAAAAGGAAAAAGATTTTATTGTAATTAGGTAATTCTCAAATGGGTCAGTCTAACATAATGTTACAAAATGTTCCAAGTATTTATAAAATTAAATGAGCTGTTGTGTATAAAATTAAATGATGCTCTGTGTGTAGAAGAAGTGTTCATTAAGTAATAGAGACTGAACCTGTAGAGGGACACATGAGCTCAGGATAACTGAATTTAGGAATGAGAAAATCCTCACTTAGGGGTGGTGCGGTAAATTCACATTTATGTCAGGAATAAAAAAAAAAGAATGGAGCTTCCAGACAAGATGGAGGCATGGGTAGACATGCCTTGCCTCATTACAACAAGAACACAACTAACTTAAAAATGAAAAACACGCAGAACTGTCAGAAAATCACCCCCAAACACCCAGAACGATATGGAAGTCTGGCAACCAAGGATTCAAAGCAGCTATATTCATCCGGATGAGTAAGAGGGGCGGAGATGGGGATTCAAGGCGGAGAGAACTTGGTGTGCAGGCAGTGAGGCAGGGGAGGAGAGGTGGAGAAGTGGCAAGGGGTGGTGGTCGGTGGAACGGGCTGCCCCACGTTTGTGTGTGCCAGATAAAATTCAGGGGGGCATTTTGAGGGAGAGAGACCAGCCCCAGGCCAGATCGTGCAGCCCAGGGCTCTAGTGCTGGGAAAATTAAGCTGCATAACTTCTGTCTTTAAACCCAGTGAGACACTGGGGCAGTGTAAGAAACTGCCAGTACAAATGCAAACCCACCCACCCTGGGAACCACAACCAGGACAGCAGCAGGAGGGGTGCCAGTCACATATGGGAAGTGGTTGAAGTGACTGGAAACGGAGCCAGGGCCAGGCAAGCCCCTAGAAGTTAGCCAACAGTGGCATTGTCCTCTCTTTGACCCCTACCCCCCCCACACAGCCATGTTGTGCTGCCCTGGTGAATACCCAAGGCTCCGTCACCCCATATGATTTAACAGGTGTGCTAAAATGGAATCAAAGCGGCTCTACCCAGTACTCAGACACAAGGAGGCTGCCAAAATCAGGAGACAAAGAAATATGGCCCAAATGAAGAACCCCAGAAAAAGAACTAAGTGATGTAGAGATAGCCAACTTATCAGATGCAGAGTTCAAAACACTAGTTGTCAGAGTGCTCAAAGATCTCTTTGAATACAGCAAAAGCATAAAGGAAATGAAGGCTCTATTTAAGGGAAATAAAGAAAAATCCACAGGAAACCAACGGTGAAAGGAAGAAGCTGGGATTCAAACCAATGATTTGGAATATAAGGAAGAAATAAACATTCAACCACAACAAAATGAAGAAACAAAAATCCAGGAAAATAAGAATAGTTTAAAGGGGACCCTGGCACATCTCTAGAAGGGCCAACATCTGAATCATAGGGCTGCCAGAAGGGGAAGAGGAAGACTAAGGAATTGAAAGTTTGTTTGAAAAAATGAAAGAAAACTTCCATAATTTAGCAAAGGAAATAGACATACAAGTCCAGGAAGCACAGAAAGACTCAAATAAGTTGGACCCAAAGAGGTCCACACCAAGACACATCATAATTAAAATGCAGAAAGTTAAGGATAAAGAGAGAATCTTAAAAGCAGCAAGAGAAAGTCAGAGAGTTTCCTACAAAGGAGGGCTCATAAGACTATCAGCTGATTTCTCAAAGGAAACTTTTCAGGCAAGAAAGGAATGACAAGAATTATTCAGAGTGGTGAAAAGCAAGGACCTACAACCAAGATTACTGGCAAAAATAATCTTGCCAATAATGGATTTGTCTATCCAGCAAAGCTATCATTTAGAATTGAAGGGCAGATAAAATGCTTTCTAGACAAGACAAAACTAAAGGAGTTCATCATCACCAAGCCCTTATTATATGAAATGTTAGAGGGTCTTATTTAAGAAAAAGAAGACCAAAACTACAAACAATAAAATGACAGCAAACTCACAAACATCAACAACTGAATCTAAAAAACAAAAACAAAAACAAACTAAGCAAACAACTAGAACAGGAATAGAATCATAAATGGATTCTATTTGGAGATCATTTGGAGGGTTATTAGCTGGAGGGAAAGTGGGGAGAAAGGGGAAAAAGTACAGGAGTTTAGCAGCACAATCTGTAGGTGCAAAATAGACAGGAGGGGTTAAGGACAGTGTAGGAGAAGCCGGAGAACTTAGATGCATAACCCATGGGCATGAACTAAGTGGGGTCAGGGGGAGAATCGCTACAGGGAAAGGGGGGACCAGACAGAGAGGGGCAAAGGGGGAAAAATTGGGACAACTGTAATAGCATAATCAATCAAATATGCTTAAAAAAATGTTGATCACAAACGTGAGGTGTTGAGATTCTGCTTTCCTAGCAGATGAAGTTGTTGGTGCAGAGCCGTAGGAGGCAGCAAGATGACAGATACTATAAAAACACGGCAGGAAAGAGAAGTATAGGTAGGATTGTTAGGTTGGAGAAAAAAAAGAATAAAAAAATGGAAAATGTTTCTGAATATAATAGGTATACCCTTTTGGTTTTTTATGTTGATAAGACAATATTCAGGCAAGTATTCTAACATTTTTGAAAAAATTGTTCATCTACAATTTTGATAAGGAAACATCTGAGAAGTGGTTTGGGTTAGAACATTTCCTCAATGAAGCAATGTATCTAGAAGCAAATATGAGAGACACAGTAAACTGAATAATTAATTGCTTTCTAAAAGAACTCTACCGAGGTGCCTTTCAATAGCACAGGGGAAGGAACAAATTAAAAACCTGAAATGTTACTTCTTCAATTTCCTGCTAATTTTTGAAACACATAAATAGGTTGTTAGCCTCCCAATCTATGAAAATACCCTGAAAAGGGAATCTAATAAAGGGGACATGAAAGTTATTTGATTTAAATCAGAGTCCACAGAATTTCAGAAAAGGAAGAGTAAAAGTGACATCTTGTTTTGTTTTTACTATTTATTTTTTATATTCTTATTTCATATAGTCATAATAACAAAGCTAAAGAGAATCTGTAAAACAGCTGCCACCCACACAGCATATGGAAAATAAACAGCCTTTACTTTAGCCTCTTGGTGACTGGCTTGATTTCAGCTTCTTTTCCTCCTTTAATTTCTGTCTGAAACTTCATTCTCTCTCTCTCTCTCTCTCTCTCTCTCTCTCTCTCTCTCTCTCTCACACACACACACACACACACACACACACCTTCCAACTCCCTGATATACATATTAAGTCCAATCAGCTTAGTCTGAATTAATGTCAGCCATCGGTGTGGTTCACTTGTTTTTATCTCCTGCTCTGATGATTAGAGTAAAATCCAAAAAAACAAATAACAAACAAACAAAAAAACCAAAAGAACTCACCTCTCATCTCCCTTTAAAATATCTCTTCTGCAACTTATTTTATAGAGCAAAAAACACTTGATGTCTTTTTTAGTGCAATCAATACGTGGAAATGACTTGTCTGACATGTCTGAAATGAACTTCTGAGTTACATACCTTCTGAAAGGTCTAAAATAAACACACACAGTCTTGAACATAGCCCAAGAAAAGGAGATGCTAGGAGTGCCTTTTAGTGAGAATTATACAATAGTACAAATTGTTTTGTCTTACGTTCCTCTTAATAATAAACACAAAAAAATTGGAATTGAAACTAGGACACTGCACTTTGCCTCTGCTACAAAAATACACTGTTGCTTATTGTTGAAATTATTTCAGCCATTAAACATAGAATGTTAATAATACTCTTAGGAAAGGCCATGAAATATATAAGCCACATTAATTTGGTTATCATGGGGATTTTGTTTTATAGGCAGACTATACAACAATGTTAAAAATAATTATGTCTAGAAAAATTTTTCTTTTTTCTTTTATTTAGTAATTATTTTATTGACTTATTATTTTATTTAGGAAAATTGAGGACATTTTAGGAATAGAAGTATATGTTTATGAAAAACAGAAACTTATGCCCATTTAGGCCATTGGCATGGGTTTATTCTCACTGACATTTCTTTGGAGGATCAGGATGCTAAGGAATCCTGGGGTAATTATGGAAATGAGAATTGTATTGTTCCAATGTCTTTCTCTCTCTCTTTTATTTAAATTTCCCATAAACATCCTTCAATATTAGATTGAAGGCAGGGACTAGATTTTATTAATATATGCATTTCCACTGCTTAGCATAGTACCTGATACTTAATAAATGCTGAGGAGTGGAGGAATGAAAACATGAATCATCTACCTTTCATTGTCACATAGTTAGTTATCTTTTTCATTCTTTCTGATCTGGGAAAACAGAAAAGATGATGAGATCTGGCCTTACCTTTCTTTACTCCTCTTTCTTCCCAGACTGCCAAATGCCCTGATTTTGTATGCAGAAGAAGGCATGGAGTTCTCAAAAAACCTTGAGCGTTTCTGCTCTAGGATTCCAGAATTACCATTCACAGGTCACTTAAATGCTGGTGGCTTCAAAAATTCAAAACTGAACCCTAATAACTTACTTACATGGACTGATGACATGAATGGAAATCCAGAAGGGCCAGTCATGGTTATTCACGAATCAGACATCCAAAAATATAGCCCATTTTTAACTTTCAATCACATGGCTAGAAATTTCTCATATCTCAATGTCAAAGCTCCAACTACCGTGTGGGAAGCAGCCACGGTGTGGCGATGATGGTGCTGTCCCCACAGATGTGGACTCCAGGGAAGGAGCCCGAAGCCGCAGAGCAGCCTTGTACTCCAGAAGGACAGATGAGGATGGAGTGGAATTTCTGGACACTATTTCTGTTTCTAAGGGTGGTGTTTTTTTTTTTTTTTTTCCTATTTTGCGGAAGAGAGGAGTCCGGAGCTGGGGAGTCTCCTGTTCCCACCAGCTGTGCAACATTTTAATAAAGACCTTTTCCTTCCCCACCAATCTTTGTTTAATGCCTGTGTGTAGCAGTGGTTTGCCAACTCCACTTCTGTTTGGTAACAGGGACTTTGTCTATCTTCCTTATTCTTTTATCCACACACTGCACTAAAATGTAGCAGCCATTCAATAAATATTTGCTGATTAAAAAGATGAATGAATAATAAATGATAAATGAGATTCAAACAAAACATACAGAAAGTCATATCAGAGACATACGAGATCCAAATTTGATGGCCAATCCAGGTCACAATCAGAGTCAGGCTGCTAATCAATTGAGGAGCATTCAGAATGAGAACTGGAGAGAATGAAAGGGATTTGAGTGTGAGAGGTAAGGTGAGGGTATGAGAGCCTCAAGGTCTTTACTGCCCTTGACGATATTCATCTTCTCTCTGAACAGCTCTTGCAGTAGGGTAACCTCCCATGATTTAGTAGAACAGAAAACACAAATAATTCAGAGTCAAGTGAACCACATATAGGTTCAACTTTGATTATTTATTAAGGAGGGTGTATTGAGGTGTTATTACTAGTTAATACACTGTATTCCAGAGATACAGTTCATCAGTATCAAAATGGCAGTAGAGTATGTACTTAATAGGAACCGTATCCTAGAAGGAAATAAATCTATTCACATGACTTCAGAAATTATATATTGTTACCTCTCCTATTATTCTGGTTATGTCAAAGAAAGGTTCTCATATAGAAATCTCATCTTGACTTATTTTTAATGCTTTTGTCTGAGACAAAATAGTTTTCTGTAGTGGCCAACTAGACTCATAATCATTTATAGGTACAAAAACATGTTCAGATGTTAGGTCTGAATCTGAACCATCTCTGACACCATCACTGAAGAGCTGTGAATCTCACCTACAAATATTAAAACACATTGGTACCCTAGCAGAAGTTTTAGATGATTCTATACAAATAAAAGTGTTGCTGGGTGAAGAGCTCTGATTTGAAGTTCTCTCTTCCCAGGTTGTTGTCAATAATTACAATTTAGATAGCAATAGTATTCTATGGGATATTAGATGCCTATTACCTGAAGCAACTAAGTTAAAACATAAGGGAAGCTTATTTTTATTATGGGAGTTATCTGAAAATCATTAGTAGCCTCTAAATCCAATAGGCATTTGAAATAAAATACAAACTCTATAATCTATGTATCGCTATATAATCTTGTCTCTGCCCACCTAAAATTCCAACTACTTTTGATTTCCTTTCACCTCACTTGATTTCTTAGCAGCTTTTAAATATAGTTGGCCATTTCTTTCTTTTTGATCAACAATTTTAGTTTCTTTAATGCCTCTCATGCCTGGGTTCCCCCTCTACCAAACTGATCTATCCTTGGCGACCTCATGCCAATGCCTCCTCACTAGACATCTAAGTGCTGAGTGCATCAAGACAGCTTAGTGAACCCCCCCCCCCCATTCCTCCTCTTTTCTTCTCCCTTCCTCTTTTCTTCTCTGGAAATTTGCGCATAGGTGTTTTCACGTGGTGCAATGGCCTTAAATACCACCCTAATGACTGCCACCCCTATGTATTCAAACCTGATCTCTTATTAGACTCCAAAGTCACATATCCTATTGCTTATCTGACTAATCTCTTAAATTTCTAATAGGCATTTCAAGCTGAATTTAGCCAAAGTAGCATTCTTTATTTCCCACCTTCAAATCTTTTCTTTGCCCAGGTTTTTCCCAATATTGTTGGTAAATGTTACCAACATTGATTCATTCACCAAATGATTCTCACTAATGTAAGAATCATTTCCTTTTCATCCACATTTGATCAGTCAGGAAATCCTGCTGACCTGCCTATAAATTATGCCCACTTTTCTCCTTTTCCACTCTTAGGACATAGTCTAAGTCACCATCTTTCTTGCTTGGGTTATTGCAATAACCTCCTAACTTCTATTCCTGACATTTTCCCCTTCTTCCTTTTTCTTTACAAAGAGCAGCCAGATGGATGTTTTAAAAAGATAAAAATCATACATTGTCACTCTTCTCTTGTATTTGCCCCAATGGCTTTTCATTGCATTTGAAATAAAATACAAATTCTTTATATAATCTACATATTCCTACATAATCTTGTCTCTGCCCACTTAACTCTGACTACTTTCTTTTGATTCCATTCACACCATTTCTCCCCAAGGTCCAGTTGCTCCACTTCTTTCTGTTCCTTAAAGGAACCTGGTATGTTCTACCCTTGAACTTCCACATGTATTGTTATCTCAGTTTAATCACCTGTTTGCCTGTTTATTTTTTGTTTGTCTTCCCCATTAGAGTACAATATTTATAAGAGAAGAATCTTTTCTGTCTTATTCATGCATTTCAATTCAGGAAAAAAAAAAAGAGAGGTAGCCCCAAACACCATCTCCATACCTCTCAAAATGGCACATAGGGACAGGTCCAGCCAAGATGGAGGCTTAGGTAGAAATGCTTCACTTCTTTGCACAACCAAAAGAAAGATAATAACCAATTTAAAAACAATAAACCAGAGCTACTAGAAAATCAAACTGCATGGAAGTCCAACAACCAAGGAGTTAAAAGAACATTCACCAGGCTGGTAGGAGGGGCAGAAATGGGCAGCCAGGACAGAGAGGACAAGTAGCAAGGTGGAGAACCACTCAGGTGAGGCTGGGGCTGGCTGACTGGGTGGTCCCACATTCATGTCGTGTGCCAATAAGCTGGCAGGAACAATTGGGGAGAGAGACAGATCACAAAACCCAGGGTTTCAACACAGAAAACTCAAGACTCAGAACCTCTGGCTATAAATATCTATGGGGGTTGTGGTGGCAGAAGAAGCTCCCAGTCTCACAGGAGAGTCTTTTGGAGAGGCCCATGGGGTCCTAGAACATACACAGATCTACCCGTCTAAAAATCAGCACTTGAATGGCACAATCTGTTTGTGGGAAGTAGAGGAAGTGACGGAAAGTGGGGTGACAGCCAAGCAAGGAGCTAGAGGCATTGTTCCCTCTCTGACCCCTTCCCTGAAGTAACAGCACAACATATCCAAGAGAGCTGCCCTGCTCTGGCAAGGCTCTGCTCCTCACAATGTAAGAGGTGCACCCAGACAAAGAAATATGACCCAAAGGAAAGAACAGATCAAAACTCCAGAAAAAGAACTAAGTGACAAGGAGATAGACAACCTATCAGATGCAGAGTTCAAAACACTGGTCATCAGGATGCTCACAAAATTGATTGAGTTCAATCACAAAATGAAGGAAGAAATAAAGTCTATATGAAGTGAAATAAAGGAAAATATACAGGGAACCAATATTGAGGGGAAGGAAACCAGGACTCAAATCAGTGATTTATAACAAAGGGAAAAAATAAATGTCCAACTGGAACAGAATGAACAAACAAGAATTCAAAAAAGTGAGTAGAGATTGAGTAACCTCTGGAACAACTTTAAATGTTCCAACATCCAAATCATAGGGATGCCAGAAAGAGAAGAGAAAGAGCAGGACATTAAAATCTTATTTGAACAAATAATGAAGGAGAACTTCCCCAATCTGGCAAAGAAAATAGACTTCTAGGAAGTCCAGGAAGCTCAGAGAGTCCCAAAGACATTGGATCCAAGAGGAAACATACCAAGACACATAATAGTTAAACAACCCAAGATTAAAGATAAGGAGAGAATCTTAAAAGCAGCAAGAGAAAAGGAGACAGTTACCTACAAGGGACTTCCCATAAAACTATCAGCTGATTTCTTAAAAAAAACCTTACAGGCAAGAAGGGGCTGGAAAGAAGTATTTGGAATCCTGCAAGACAATAACCTATATCTAAGATTACTCTATCTAGCAAAGCTTTCATCTAGAATGGAAGGGCAGATAAAGTGCCTCCCAGATAAGGTCAAGATAAAGGAGTTCATCATCACCAAGACCTTATTATATGAAATGTTAAAGGGATTTATCTAAGAAAAAGAAGAAAATAAAAAACTGTGAACAGTAAAATGACAACAAACTCACAACTATCAACATCTGAACCTAAAAAACAAAAACAAAAACTAAGCAAGCAACTAGAACTGGAACAGAATCACAGAATGGAGATCACATGGAGGGTTATCAGTGGAGAGGGGGAGGGAAAGAATGGAGGAAAAGGTACAGGGAATAAGAAGCATGATAGGTAGGTACAAAATAGACAGGGGGAGTTTAAGAATAGTATAGGAAATGGAGAAGCCAAAGAACTTATATGTGCAACCCATGGACATGAACTAAGGTCGGGGGGGTGCAATGCAGCAGGGTCATGGGTGCGAGGTGGAGGAGGATAAAAGGGAGAAAAAAATTGGGACAACTGTAATGGCATAGTCAATAAAATATACTTTAATAAATAAAAAATAAAAAGGCACATAGTACTTTTATAGTAACTACCTCCTTCAGACATTAAAAGTAAAGCTGCAATAATGGTTAGAAAAATGACTCACAGGATATACATGTGTATATATGTATATATATATAATCTCGTACGTTTTAGATTATAAAATGTGCAATCTCAATGTACATTGTACTATATATGTGTGTGTATATACACAAGTATACACATATATATATGTACAATCTCACTGTACATTTAATTTACCCATTAACAATTCCTTTGGTGACAAAAGGTACTTGTTTTACTGTCACCATATTCAGAATTTTTCCATTAGTAAATACAGCTAGTATTGTGGATTGTGGTTGGGGTAGATTAGGAAAGGCAGATAGTGGTAAGATGAAATATGAAGGTTTACAGAGTTATTCTATTTTATTGTAGTAATCTTTAGTTGGGGAGATCATTACTAAATGAGAATAAAACAGATAAAAGAAAAAAGATGAGGAGATGAATGCACTAAGTCCCAGGGTGGGTGAGGTAGAGGGCACAGGCAGAGACGAAGAATGCGGAAAATAGAGTGTGGGAGTGATGCTGACAAGCTTTATTTATATCACATTTATTTTTGAATGTACATGCAACTATACAGCTATGAGATAGTATTAATCAAGAATAGTCTTTGATGATTATATTTTACTTAAAATGATAGTTAATGTAGAGTTGGCCACTGAATTATATAAAGTTTTAATTATTTTCTGATTATAAAACTATACATTTAAATTTTCCATTAACAAGATTTTAATTTTTTTGGTAACAAAATGTCATATTTTTAAAACTACAGTTTATAATGTACTATAAGTACAAGAGTGTGCTAAAATAGAATAAATGTAACTGTGCCCTTGGATTTGGTGTTGTTTCAATATGTAAAAATAGTTGTCAGAATCTGAACTGATTTATTTTAATTTAAGAAATGTGGTCATTGTGATGACTGTTCTAGAATTTGATTCATTCCTATTAATGTTTGATCCTTCAAAAAATTCCATTTTTGCTTGTGATAATTTGTCATTTTGAGTGAAATAGACTTAGCAAGAACATTGTGCTCTGACACTCTTGAGTGTCACACCTGGGTGGTCTTGATCCTGATCTCTAGTCAAGCCTAGATCAACAGCACTCCAAACACCCCTCTCACTAGGGTCAGCAGGGCCTCAGCATTGCCGTGCCCATTGGACCATCTCAGGCCTCATCTTTCTGAATTTTTTAGCAGAATTTGCTTCAGAAGATCACTCCATCTTAAAATTCTTCTTTTGGCTTCTGAATTTCTTCAGCATCTCCTTTAGTTTCTTTGGTCAGATCCTCTCCTTTTCTGAGGTCCAAATGGTGAGGCACCACCGAAGGGCTCAGTTTTCAGACATATTTATCTATACGCAGTAACCTCAGACAGCACACGCATGAAAACCACTTATGTATGGTGATTCCTTGGAGTTGTGGCTCTATCTCTAACCTTTTTCTTAACACAAAACTACTTGCCAACCCTTTTGGAAATGAAAAGGCTTGTAAAGTTTAACACATCTGAACCAAAATCCTTGATTTTTTTCTCTAAAAAGTGCTTTTCTCTGAGTTTCTCATCTAGGTGAATGACATGTCATTCACCCACTTCCTTGGGTCAAAAATCCCTGGAATTATTTTTGACTCTCCTCTTTTTCAGACTCTCCCTCCAATCTATTAGCAAATCCTGTTATATGTCCAACTGAAAATATATCTTAAAAGGTCCACTTCTCATCCAATCTACTGTGGCAATTTTAGTCGAAAACAACCTCGTTGTTACCTGGGCCGGACCAATTGCCTCTCCACTGTTGTTCCTGGGGTTTTCTCTAAAGTCTGCTCTTAACCCTCTAAACTGAAGAGAGGCTTTTAAATGTCATATCCTGCCTTCACTTTTCCTTTTAAAAATCCTTTAAATGGCCTCTTCTCATACTTAAGATAAAATCAAACTCCTTACGTGGTTCATAAGACCCCATGTAACCTGGTTTTGTTCTGGCAATTTTTCCACATTCGGCCCCCACCCTCACTGTGGTTTACTGCTATCTCACCAAATCTCTCCCTTCCTGTTCTTTGAACAGGGCCAGCATGCTCTTACTTCAGAGCCTTTGAGTTCGCTGCCCTCTCTGCTTCTCTCTCTTATGTTTCTACTCCAATGTCAAAACCTCAGGAAGGATGACTTCTCAAAACTCTATAAATAGCAGGCTCTTTCACCTTCTACACTCTTGTCCAATTTCATATTTCTATAAAGAATTTATCATCAATTATATATCACACACTTTTTTTTGTAGTTTGTTTATTGTTTGCCTTCTTTACTACAATATCCGCTTGATTAGAAAAGAGACTTAATTTTTTTTACGCATTGTTTTATCCCTAGCATCTAGTTCTGGTTCTTAGTCAACTTTCAATAAATATTTGGTTGATTGATAAACGAATGATTTAATCTTAGGATGAGAAGAATTGTGCACAGATCTGAATCTCACGTGATCTCTGCAGGACCTCACAGAAAGCTGTCGTTGCAGGTCTACGATTGTGGGGGTGTGAACGTCATGCTCCTAGAGCAGGCAGAAAAAAGGCCTGAGGGTGACTGACCCTGTGAGAGCAGCGCCACTTCGGGACAGAGGAGCTTGGGTCCTCACTCTTCTGTACACCAGAACACACTCTGTGGCTTTCGAAAAGTGCGCACCAGATGTTCTGATTCAAAGGTCTAGGTGGATCTATATTTACAGAGTTTTAGGTTGGGTTACTTAGCAGAGCTTGAGACAGGAATTTGAGCGCATGTGATTTATTGTGAGAATGCTTGCAGGTAAATCTGCAAGGAATGGTGGAAAGGAGAATAAGGAAAGAAGAGGAAGCTGAGGAAGAGTGTGGAGCCAGGTAATCTAGTTTTGTCTGATGCACTTGGCAAAGGCTCTGAATCATAAACTGCATCATACATGTTTTCCCCCTTGAGGGAGGGACTGATAGCAGCCAGAATCAATCATTGGTCTTGGGTTGCCCATTTGTGTGGGAAGTAATTTTTCAGGTAAGGCAGCACTCCTGAGTGGGGGGCAATTCTGCTGAGGAGAAGCTGAGGACTGTTAGTGGCCAGCACTCACAGCAGCTGAGGAATGGTGCCTTGGCCCTGTGAAAAGGAGCTGGGAAGGCCAACCCAATATCTTCTACACTGGTGCTAAAAAAGGATGATTGTGAAGCACAGACATTCATTCATTCAACAAATGACTTATTCTAGGTGCCATTGACCAAGTACTACCAGTCCCAGGTTCACTGGTGACCAGACATGTTCCCTGCAGCATGGACAGGAAAAAAGGATTTTAATAAAATAAACATGCAATCATGATAATACTGAATTATTTACAACCAAATAATGGATTGAAGCAAAACTGTAGAGATAAATCCATGATTTCATATAGATATTATTGTTCCTTAAAAATGATCTTTGCTGTAACCCTTAGAAATATTGTATAATCACAGTAATCATGATCTAATGCTAGCTGTATATTAATCAAATAGTTCTTAGGCATTATTTAAAAACTCAAAGAGAATAAGAAAATGTGTTTTTATCTTAGAAATCATGTTAGTGTGCAAGTTACATTATCATTTTTTGAAAATCAAAATAAATTTCTCTTAGTGGGAATTGATAGAGAGTAAAAGAATTAAAAAGTTTAAAGGCAACTAAGATCTTAGGCCATATGCTAATTCAATTCATCTTTAATTAGTTGCACGAACCCCCCCCCCCCCCGCCACTCGCCGCCCCAGTTCCAGTCAATGACTGCTGAAGGCAAGAAGAGGTGTGTGAGGAGCAGCCATCTTGTTTTTGTGAAATATTCAAGTTTACTCCTTGCCCACAGTCCTGGAGGCTAACATTTCATTAAAGTCAATGAACTGTTATAAAATTTTCACCACTATAAGGCTGCACACGTGTGTTTAAAAGTGATAAAATTTAAAGAATTAAGAGTCATTTGAATAAATAGGTAGAGATCACTAAGTTCTAAGCAAATTTGAGAAGTTAGTATAGGAGGTAAGATTTGCCAAGGACAGTATAATAGAAAAACTTGTTTCATACATTTAATTATTAGAGGAAAATACACAATTTTTTTAGCAACTAGTAAATTGGATAACAGTAAATAACCAGCTGTAGTTCTTTAAATAGATCTATTTTCATCTCTTTAAAAGAAAACACTTTGCATTGTGCTATAGAAACTTCTGTACTGAAAAAAGAAGCCAGCTAATGAGCAATGTGATACATGTCAATATGAGTGTACTTCCTACTCTCTTTGCCATGGAGCAAAATTTCAAAGGAATATAATTCTGTTAAAATGCCACCAAACCATCTCTTTATAAGAATATGATCCTCACAGAAACAACAAAGCTTATTTTCAATAATTCTGTCCATACCTCAAATCCCTGTGGTCTTCCTAGACTCTCCTTAACATGTTTCCATGCAACAAGAATCTCTGACATGGACACGCTTGTAGCCTTAACATCTGTGGGAGCGGCACTGGGTTCTGTATGAAGAAAAATGGAAATAATAAACCGCAATGGTAACGAGTTATGTCTATCAAAACATTGCGCCTAAAGTATGTTGGGTATTACTTCTTTCCACCTTATTTTGGCAATGAAGTGCCATAGTAGTTATAAAAAACACAAGATAAAAAGATTCCTTTTTGGATTTCTATACTTGGGTTATTCTCATCAATTCCTTATCGAGAAATGGCAAATCAAGCAAAACCAGCAGAGATCTTTACCCTCGGATTAACTAGGACATTTTTGGAGAAGTTAAATTGCCTGACTTAAATCGTCGGCCATCAACCATAATGATGAAAAGAATGGACTAGGAATCAGAATTGACTTTTTCTTATTATTGCTGCTGCCACTGCTTTTTGCCTTCAAAAACGTTACATGTTTATTTACCTTCAGGCAAGTTGCTTCACATCTTCCTCAGCTCCAGTTCCCTCATTTCTTCATGTGGGAGTAATACGAACACTTAGCTCAGTGACTTTTTAAAGTTCGTTTTAATTGGAATAATACATATAAAATATTTAGCACGGTCCTTGGCGCTTAAGGCATTCATTTTCAAAATATTTCTTATTGTTTTTTTTTTATACTTTGCAGGCACTAACAGTATGCTACTTGAGTTTTTTTTTTTTTTGTTGTTGTTGTTGTTCCAATTCCAAAACTTCATTTCCATGACTTTATAAGGAATATGTTATAACTCATGATATTTAAAAGGCATGGGTGGACTTTTGAGACAGGTGTAAAATGAGAAGGAAAAGTCTCCGAAGGTCTCAACGCTGTTGCTATGCTCAGTGACCTTTCTCACTTTTTTTTTTTCCAGAGCAGCACATTGAGGTCGTACTCTATGTGAGAAACAAAGTATTTTCAGCTTTGACACTGCAGAATTATAAATACTGTGTCACAAACACACGTAAAATGAAATGGCAGAATAAAGGCCATCCATTAGTTCAAACAGCAGTTCTGTACAAATTTGATTTAAGAAACTTCTATCCCATAAAAACTGTAGAGGCTTTGATATTAACCCGTATCACTGGTAAGAGCTCAGATTTCTTGGTTGAAAATGGTGTGGGTTTTTCGTTGTTTTCTGGATTTTGGTTTTGGATTTTTTTGTTTTTACTTTATTTTGTTATGTTTTTTTAGATTTAGGGAACCATATGACAAAGACAGAGTTCTAAATAACAATTTTAAAAGTAATTATGAGGGATGTCAAAGGAATTTTAACCATTTTTGGCATTTTGTCTTTTCTAATGGAAGGTGATCACACATCTATTTGGAGAGTTTATACATAGTATCAGTTGAGAAATATCAATCAAAACATCTACCCTTGTTACTGTAAAAGAAGTCAACAAAACAGGTTTTCAAAGGCATATGTTTGCACCTAGCAAGAATTTTCTTTTGGTAAAGCTTTCATGAAGATCACGTGCTATAATTATGTTAATTCAAAGTGCTTTGGTAAATTCATATTAATCTTTACACAGAAGTTGACATTAATTCCTGCCATGATATAATGTATAAATTGTACCTTTATAAATTGTAATTTCTCATTCTGTCACTCTTTCAGTATCTTTTATTATTTTCTTTTGCTAGTGGTTTCCCTTATTTCACTTTGCAACTGCCCATTATTTGTGGATCTGCCTAATTAAAAGAATCCTGGAAAAGGTTTCTACTTCTATTTTAGTTTAAAATTCAGATCAGCAGGCTTACAACACAATTTTTTCATTGCTTTTTAGTAGGAGTTAAGATTCTCAATTTTGCAAGTAAATGAGAGGAAATGCCCATGTTGTTAAGATGTGTACAACCTGATCTCCAGGATTTAGCTGCCACTTAGGGGAAACCTTCTATTCGGAAGCAGTTTGGCTTATCTTTTAAATGAACGCATTGAAAAGATTTCTGTGCCAAATGCCTCTTTTCTGCTTTTATATTCGTGAAGTAATTACATCTTTGTCAAAGAAGATTGCAGGGGGATAAATAATTTCAGAAGCACAAAATATGTGGTTTGGTGGCAGCCTTTCTTCTCTTTCCAACTCCAGAGACAGAATGTTATTTCTCTACCAGCTTTCTGTAGCACTACACACATTTAAGTAATTCTCAAATAGAAATAAGAATGTTTTTTTAAAGTAAAAACTAAGAAAAGTTAAAAAAAAGGAAAAAATATTCAGAAAACTATTTCCCAAAGAAGTATCTTGACTTCTATTTATAAACTCTGTGGATTTTAAATCAGGGTCAGACCCAAGCTGACATTTCACAATTGCATTTTTGTAGGCTAAACAGTATAGTTGCTTCTAATTAAATGAGGGTAAATGAATCAAATAAGAACTGAACAGTCATTTTTTTATTTGTTTCACCTTTTAGATAATATCAGAAGGAGGTGCATATATGTATTAAAATAATACCTAAACTGGAAATTTCAGCATGTATAATTGTAATCTCAGTCAGTTTACTTCAGGAAATTTCAGTATTTGCCATTTATAGCCAAATGAACATTCTTGTGTGGATCAGAAAGTCTACCTGTAGGCAAGGCTGAATGACTGGGTCACAGAATATCTGGTTTGGGTTGGAACTAGCTGCTATATTTGGGTATCCCATTGTAACACTAATGGAAAGTCACAACTAGAAAGAATTTTCTAAAGACACTTGGATCAAAGCTTACAATTGGATGGCTACTCGGTCTTAAGTAATGTTTTGTTTGCCGAAATCATGTATTAAATAAGTGGAACCTCATCAACAAAACAAACAAGTGAGCAAAATGGAACCAGAGTCATGGAAATAAAAAACAAACTGGCAGTAACCAGAGGGGAGGGGGATAATGAGAAAAAGAAGGGGAAGGGTCAGATCAAGGAACATGTATAAAGGACCCACAGACATGGACAATGGGTGTGGGGGGGGAGGAGGATTGAATGTGGGAGGAGGGGAGTGTGTAGGGCAGGGGAGAGTAATGGGGGAAAATAGGGATGACTGTAACTGAACAACAACAAAAAATTAAAAAATATATTTTTAAGTGTTAAAAATAATTTATTACAACATATACAATAAAAGTTTCTGGCTTCTTTTGGGAAAAACGGGCAATATCAAGTCTGAATCCTTGGTGTTGGTAGATGAGAATGAGCAGCTGGGATCACTAGTCAGGCCTGTTCTTTCCAGTGTGCCCGAGTCCCTGCCACTCCCTGCTTTACTGCACTGAGGCTGCTTCACTGACTTGTATTTCTTACCTGACTGCTATAATCTTTTGAGTTACAAATGTATGATTTAAATCCACATCCTCATTTTACAGAGGGAAAATACAACTCATCCAAACTCTGCTTTCAGCTCTGAAAGAGTTCCAACTAGAACTCAGGTCTCAAGTGTTCTTTCCTCTGTGGTTTTAAAATGGGTTCCAAGGAAATGGTTGGTTCATTCCCCATCCCTCAGAGTCAGTTTTGGGTCACAGAAGAGATTTCACAGGGAACATATATAGTTCAGTCTCTTGTTGCCCAATTACCTCCAAATGACTGACAGAGTAGTAAATGGAACACAATTAAAAATAAAGAACATAGAAAGAACAAACAAAATAGATAAGGAGAAAAGCCAAAGGTAATAATTGACAATTTTTGAAGATTTGATAGGTGCCAATTCTTATTCAGATTCCTTACAGATATTAATTAACCCTCTAATAACCCTGCTATCACTTTCAGTATTTTCAGATGAGGAAATTGAGGGGCAGAGAGGATAAGCAACTGTCCCAAAGTCACACAGCTGTTAGAGGGCGGAGAGAGGTTTTGAATAAGGCGGTTAGGGCCTAACCACCAGGCTCTTCTGCTGTTGTGTACGGATCTGTGTTACACACACCTGGTGCTTTTCCCTTTGCTATTTTGCTCTCTCTTCTTGCCCCTCCACTCTTGTTTCTCTCAAGACTATTGATGTTGGGATCACCTGAGCTCTCTAAGTTTTACCAGGAATCACCAAGACCCCCATCATCTCCTATTTATCTCACCACATGCTATTTACTATTTTTAATCTTATTTCATGAAATTTTTTATCTTCCCTTGAGGACATTTTTAAAAAATTGTTTTTAGAGAGGGAAGGGAGAAGAAGGGGGGCGAGATAGATAAATGATGATAATAGATGATAGATAGATGATAGATAGATGATAGATAGATAGATAGATAGATAGATAGATAGATAGATAGATAGATAAACAGAGATGCAAGAGAGAAACACTGATGGGCCACATTCTCCCATGTGCCCCAATAGGGGATGGAACCCCACAACCCAGGTACCTGCCCCTACGGGGATGGAATCAAATCCACAACCCCTCCATCTACTGGACGATGCTCCAACCCGCCAAGCCACACAGGCCAGGGCTTATTTCATAAGATTTTTGGTAAATTTGAATCATAACTGCACCTGCTCCTCATAGACCCTGTTACATTTAGGCATCTCTAAAAGTCTCCTGTTCTGCAAATCACAGATGTTTCCTGCCACTCTCACTTCTGTTATACTCAGGTAATACTCAGGTAATTTGATGAAAATTCAGGAATCTGTTTCTGAGATGGTACTAGCATTATGTCTGATTGACTCAGAGGCTTAAAAAGATTCCCCATACCCTCTCTTTATCTCTATCTCTACTTATGATGATATTATAATTAGGGCCTAGCTAACTTCACTCCAATCTCAGCATATGAAATGGACAGACTGATAGATTTCAGTTTCTGTTGGATTAAAAATTTTGACCAGCATTACCATCTTCGTGAATTTAGACGATACATTTGTATTAAGTGATCTAGCAGCAGGGTTCTCCAAGTAATATGGGGGGTTGTGCTTGTAATATTGATTATACATCTGACTTCCCAGGAATGGTGGGCAACAGCATTAATCAAAGGAGAGTTTAATAAACTCCTTCAGAGAAGGATTATGATTTCGTTATTTAAAAATCCAGTGAAGACAGCTGTAGTTGAACTTTTACAGGCACTAATCCAAATGGATCATCTGGCAAAGACAGAAAACTATTTGTTGTATTTTACAACTAATATGCTGATTTATTAATTTTCAAGTTCACATAAATCCCACTGAGCTCAGTTTCAGCTAACAACTGACTGGGAGAATAACAGCTCATGAATGCCGGCTTTTCATTTGAGCTGTGGTAGCTCCATTTGCAAGGAAATAACTGCATATATTTTCCAGAAATGAGGAGACATTTTTGGGTTTTAATAAAAATAGAAGTATCACAAACTTTACATACAAGGCAAAAGCCAAAAAACCTAGAAAAGGCTAACATGAGTCACAATTAAACAAATATTTCAATCTATAGTTAATCTATATTGATTTTTTTTTGTATTTTTCTGACAGAAGTAATTGGATGCCCAGGTTCTCGCCATTTCCAAAGCTCTAATAATGAGAATTAAATGACACATGGGTGTAAGTTTGATGAGTATTTCTTGAAATATTGAAGTAAAAGTCAATCGGATTTTTTCATCTTGAAAAAACATTACTTGTATCACTTCTACGATGCATTTTAAAATCACTTATGTAAAAACTTTGCTATTCATTAAAAAAAAATTAAAATTGTTTCCAAAACAAGAGTATTATTGTATAGGATTATACCATACCCTAGTATCTGAAGTCAAGTCAGGATTAGAGTGCATGTAATTCTTGCTTGGTTTAAAGAGTATAGATAATTGATATATGTGCAGGATACGTTAAAGTCCTGGCAGGCAAAATATCTCTCCTTCTAGGCTTATGTCAGATGCTGCTTGGCACTGACAGAGCAATTCAGGGTTACTTCTATTGTGGAAATATTGGAAAGTTTCAAACACTCAAGGGTATTAGCAGAAGAATCATTTGGAGCTTTTCTGACAGCTCTAGGGCAACTAAAAAAAGAAAAGACCAACCTCAATGTCACAAGTCAAAGTCACTTCCCAAATGATTTACTACATATCAGTAGGTATAAATGATTAGTTCTTTTAAAAACAGATCACATTCAAGGTTTTTGCTATAGAAATGCAAGTGTTCTCACACTTCCATTTCTATATCTTTCTTGAGAGGAACAGGAAAGGATGGAGGGTATAGGGAATGCCTATAGAGCGTATAGCACTCATGGAAGTGTGTTCTGGGTGTGCACATCATCATCAATATGCCAGTGGGAAATGGGTTGAGAACACTGTAAGGTGTGTCTTGAAGACCTTGTGTTCTGTGCTTGCCTTCAATCAGCATGAGGTCTGTTGCCTGCATTTGATACAGCATCGAGCATGAACTTGTGTTTTCTTCCTGAGTTGGTGTCACCTCTAGGCATGTATCGGGCACTTCTGACATGAAAAGGAAGAACTATGTTCATAAACAGAAATAGAAAGCCAGTCTCAATCCTCTTGTTCTTAAATTTGTCTAACATATGAATAGATTTTAAGGTGGTAAATTGGTGAACTAGGTTAATGAAAGGACAAGAGGAAGAATTTGTCTCATGGAGAAATGTAGTTTCAATCAGATGTCACTTGGGCTTTGGGCAAGAGCATGAAGATGAAGGTGTGCTGTGGGCTTGTGTAAATGCCCACAGACGTAGAGAAGCATCTGCACTGGCCTGAGGACAATATCTTATTTTATGAGTTGATCACAGGCCTCGACTCTTTAAAAATGGTTCAATCTCAAAAATGTTTGCTCATTTTCAAGTAAAGCAATTAGCCAAGTGACTAAAAAAGAGTGTTGATTTTTTCCTTTTCATTATGTAACAAAAGTGGGTATATTATTACTGCCCATTCTAAGACAATTGCTATTTAAATGAAAATTTAAAATGTAGAATAAATTAACAGAATTTTTAGTTCTAGGTTTGTAGTGGATATATTCTGGATATATTCCAGTTCAAGACCTTTAAATGGAGGAAGGTCAGGCTTGGCGAGACGGATGGCCTGCCAGGACCACACAGTTAGTGCGAACAGGTTGAACTCAGGCTTTGCTGACTCCAGGCAAATGCTCTTCCTTCCCACTGTGCTGCCCTGCTCAGCTGACATCAGTTAATGATGCAAATTTACTCATATTTACACATAAGGTTCAAAATTAGTAAGTTTCATTAGTAAACAGATACCAAGTATATTTTTGAGTTTTGTCAGAACAAAGGCAGACTCTATCCAGATTTAATTTGCCTGATATTTTTCATATTTTATTCTATCAAAATAAATGAAATGTTACTATGAAATGTTACAGTAACAACCTCAGTGCCTTTGAAAGAAAATATGCATATTTCCTATCTAGCTTGAAAGAGAAATCTCCAAAGGCAAGTCATTTCAAGTTTAAGGAAACACAGTTTAAACAACCCATGGTAGCTGCTATAATTTAATTTCAAAGCAAAAGGTGACAAGGAAAGTACAAATCTTGATTTCTTAAAGGCAGCATTGGTGTGACCATATAAAACATGTGCACAAAGTCCTCAAATTCATCTCACATAACCTTTGGGGCTATGTGCTCAATGATTAGATTGAAGAAATTTTAAAGCAACAGAAAAAGTAAGCACTTCCTGAATAAAAAATGTACTTCAAAAGATTACTGGTACAACATAAAACAAAAAACATTATATATTTTATACAATAATATAATGTAATTAATATAATATAATAAATATAATATAAAAATATTATTATATATTTTCCTGATGAGATTGTGTAGGCTAGTGGTTAAAAGTATGAGTTTTGGAGTCATATAGACCTGGGTGCCAAGTCCAGGTTTTGTCACTTAACTACAGTCACTTACAACTTTGTCACTTCCTGGTATCAATTTCAGCATGTTACTTAATCTCTCTGAGCCTCAGTTTCCTGAAAAGTACGTTGGAGTTTGAGATTCTTACCACAGATTTGGTTGTTGGAATTCATACAACTAATATGGTGCGGCACCCATATATGAAACCACAGAGACTTGAGATGTTAAATGCACGTGTATCTCATCAGGACATCTATAATTCCTTGTTGTCTCTTGTTCTTCACTTTCCTGGCCATTCTTATTCTAGTATAAACTGTCTGCCTTGGCTCCAAAATTTGGCTTTATATTATATAAATACGAGGCAGCTGGTACTGAAAAACTACATTTTACGTAAATTACACACTACTTTGACACTCAAACAACCTTCTTTATGACTCCCCTATAAACTCCAGTACCAAAAGATAAGAATTCTCTTTAGCTTTTAAAATCACCAATGTGGGCACAAAAGAAGTAAAATGATCAGTTCATAAAGACAATAATTATTTGGAAGGTCTAGTAAGTGCTGCTTTTGGTGGGACATTTTCTCAGTCATTTGTCAAATTCAGGTCATATAAGGCATTATTTTTACTCTCAGGGCCAATTGAAATTTTGCACTTGAATAAAAGGATTAAGAAGAAAAGCTGATTTTAAAGGTAACATCTCTCAGAAAATTGGATTTTGTTTTAAAACTTAACAGCTCCCAGGATTTTGATGTAGAAAGCTGAGTAATGGGTATACTGCCTACTAGGTCCTGCTTACATAGTAGTTTTGTATTGAGAACCATATGAGCTTATGCATATGAAGGCAGTGTGTTACAGGAAAATCAAGGATTTAATCATTACACAGACCTACTTCTATTCTCAATTATAAGCTGTGTAACCTTTAACTTTCCTGAACTTGAATTTTTCTTTCTCATAAAAGAGGATAACAATGCCTATTAGGCAGCATTGTCAAGAGAATTGAAAGATGTCACATGTGAAAATCTTCCAACAGAAAGTCTTGTCTAAAACTCATTTATTAGTACAATGCTGTGTGTATGAGGTTAGCAATAAACATTTATTGGTTATAAATATTTATTGTTAGTAATAAATAAATATTTATAAATATTAAATAAAAATTTAAATTTAATGGGTTAAAATATAAAATTATCTAAATTTCAAACCAAAAAAGATAGGTAAAATGTCCACCTGGAGAGTAGAATATGCTACAGCTATTACTAATATTGTTATTATCATGGAAAGATAGTTGCCATATGCCATTAGGGAGTGAAGAACATGAAACAATATATATGAAATGATAAATTTTTTTGAATAAAAATTATTTGGAAAAATATCTGAAAAAGGTATATAAAGAGTATAGTGGGAAAATAGGTGTTTTATTTTCCTTTTATTGTAACTGTGTTTTCTAATAATTGGTACAATAATGTATCATTCATGTAACAAAATAAAATATTTACATATTTTGAATAAAAGTAATAAGTGTAAAGAAACTGACCTCCTTCTGCTGAACATATGACCACAATTTGGCTGAAAGGTCCATCCCCTTTATTGTTATAAACGCCAACTTTAACTTCAAAGGGAGTGAGAGGGGGGACACTTTCATCTCGATAAATGAATTTTGAAGCTTCTGAAGATGTCACCATTTTCTCTTTCCAACCACGTGTTCCATTGGGCCTGAAAGCCACAATATAGCCGAAGCCTTCCCCATTCTGAAACTCTTCAGATACTGGCTAAAGAAGAAAAATGCAATTAATTATCAGCAAAATAACGGATTAAAAACCCACTTCTTCCAAAACTTTACATTTTTAAAAATTATGGATAACTAGAGAAAAGAAGACTGAAATCTTTATATTACCTTAAAAACCCGCATAGCATAATCACTTGGCAGTCATTGGACATTTAAAAGGTTTTAAAGGTAAAGGATGAAAAATTAAATGATATTAGTTGGTATTTAATGAGAGTACCAAGGGTACTGAAAACTCCTGAAGTGAAACAAATTTGTTCCAATTAGTCCAGTATATGAAATGAAGGTCCTTGGATTCCACGCTAAATTTAAACATGTTGTGGAAAATGTCGCATGGTCTGGTGGCCAGGAAAACCTTGTCACTAGTAATGCTCTGTGGAGCCCCTCATACAGAAAATCTAGGAGACATTAACGTAAGAATTTTCTACTACTGTTTTTTTTCAACTGCTTTCATGCTTTTCTAACATATGCAAAATGGGAAATAATATTTGTTCAAGAATCTTCCTGTATTATACTGCTTACATTTAAGTTTGTTAAATGGTTATCAATGGCACAACATAAAAAGGAGCAATTGTGATTGACTAGTAAGTCAATGGAGCAGTTATTAGCCTAGCACAATACTCGACACATCGAAGATACTCAATACATATTTACTAAACATTTTTTCTTTTGAATTTTGATTTGAGGAAAAATTGTGTATTGAGTGGAATAAAAGAGACAAAGACTATAAAATAAAAGTACTATAGACTGAACTTTATATCCCCCCCGATTTTATGTGATGAAATCCGAACCTCCAACATGATACTAGTAGAAGACAAGCCTTTGTTGGGTGATTCGGTTATGAGGAAAGAGCTCTCATAAATGGGGTTAGTGGTCTCATAAAAGAGACTTGAGGGCTCTCTCTCTGCTGTGGGAGGACGCAGTAAGAAAACGGCTATCTCTGAACCAGGAATCAGGGCTTCATCAGACCTGAACCTGCTGGCACCTTGATTGTGGACTTCTAGCTGCCAGAACTGGGAGAAATACATTTCTGTCATTTATAAGCCACCCAGTCTATACAATTTTTGTCATAGCAGCCTGAGTTGACTTGGACACAAAACGGATACAGGGAAGACAATTCCATTTAGACAGATTGGATCTAAAAGAAGTTCAGGTGCCGGAAGTTACCTCTGCAGAAATAAAAAAAAAAAGGGAAAAAATGTTTTATTGAAGAAGAGGATGTGCTCATGGAAAATTTCTTGTGGGGAAAAGAAATTTTTTTTTTGTTCATTTTATCATTGTTCTCACAGACTGTCAGGAATTTGTTTAGTTTTTTTCCAATAGACATTTTCACTTAAATGCCATTTCCATATTCTGAGGCATAGTTTTTTGAACAACATAACTATATCAAATAATAAGGTAATTTATCATCAAAAAAGGAAAGTGGTTTCATGAAAAATAAATGTATCTCTCACATTTGTTTCCTTTGACAAGAAACTTTAGAGATTATATGGCGAGGAAGACAAAAGAACGTATGTTTTGTAATCAAAGTCACCATCCCACTACTTTGCAGAGAAGGTGGTTACACTCTGCCTCAGTTTCACAGTTTCTAATACAAGAAAAATTTCCCCACCAATATAATTGTTGTATGAGACAAATAACGTAACTGAGGTATCATGCCACAAATTCAGGGGTGGTCAGTTCCTTCCTCCTCAATGGTTTTAGTCTCCAAATTAAGTCAAGGGTTCTACTTAATTGTGAAATAATTAAAAATCAAGCTAAACCAAACAAACATCTGAAATAATATACGAGGGATGTATTTTAATTATTCAAACTTTATTCTGAGATAGCCTGTATGACAGGAGGGTATTCCACAGTCTTGGAGAAAAGTCAACAGGAGCCTGGGATGAAAATGAGAAAGGACAATATCTATCTGAGCAATGGCATGCTCAAAAAATTTCTTTGCCTAAGTTAAAGAGAAATTACTCAGTCTTTCTCTACCAACTACAGATACTAGGCATGTAGCATTGTTTCCTAAGGAATCAACAAGTTCTGACATGTGAATATAGGCATTCTTACCTCCCAGGCAATGACTAACTCATGCCTTCTTCCACTTCTTCCACTTACATTGGTCGGTGCTATCTTTGGAACTGTGGATAAAAGCAGGCAGAGAGTGAATAACAAATAGGTGTAAAGCTTAAGTATTTGAATTTAGAGTGGTGATATTCAGTATTAAAACAAGATTTTTGTCAGATACTCTGCTTTCAAATCTATGAGTGATGTATATTTTTCATGGCCCCATATTGTATCCCAAAACTATTCCTCCTGTAAATGCTCTGTGATATTAAAGTCTAAATTATAATGAACACTATAGTTAAGGGCATCTACTAATGGTTAGTTAGATTTTGTCTGACAAATTTCCTCCTTTATAGTGATGTGATTCTTTTATGTGGTTTTAGGGCTTAAAGGCTCCCTGGAAAATCCAGGTTGACATTAGTGTCACTGCTTTATGAGAAGTGCCTAAAGAGTTCGACAGAAATCATAGCGATATATCATGGAAGGAAAACTTATTTAAATAAATAAACATTTAAAAAATATCTAAGGATGAATATCTCTGCAAACTGCAAAATATATAAGCACCCGGTAAAACTTTTTCAAATAAATATTAAAATAATAAATATGTCAAAGAAATAAATTTCCCTTTCACTGTACCAAACCACAAAATCCGCAGTTGAAAGGGAACATTTTCAAATGAAGAACTGTTAAATGAAAGAAACTATTAAAAGAAATCATTTTCCAGGCTATGAGCCTGTATTAGTGATTTTACACTTCAGCATTGGATTTATGTCTCAGAATATAGTTTTTAAACAACACTCATACTCATAAATAATAAATTCACTCCCATGTATTACGTACCTCTCTGAAAGACTATTAATTACTGGAAGATATTCACACAGCATTTTATATATCAGGAAAACTTATGCAGAATTTATATTCTGCTAGAAAGAAAAAAATTATCCTTCAGCCAGGGAGGTAGAAGAGAAAACTGTGAATATATAATTGGCACCACTGAAATAAATATGCTTAATTTGTAAGGTCCAAACTTCAATATCCCTGGGCACTTTTCTCCATGAACATGAGCTTTTTTCTCTTGCTCATGCCCATGCAGAAGCATGTGTACAACAGCCGCCACTGGTCTTTTTTCACAGTTACATCTATTCTGAAGATTACACATCTGTGAGTTCACTCTCATAAATCCCCTCAGAATTGCATGGAGGTGGATACCCTATTTGTCTACCATTCAAGAAATCATACAGAATTCAAATTAGAAAAAATTGATGGTGTTATCTATAGCAATAACTGTGAATGTCCTATTTATATGAACACAAGCAAATCATGTAATATGAGATTTTTAGTAATAATAATTTTTGCTACATATAACAACCTGTGACATATCAGTGTGCCTTGCCACCATGTCCCTAAACCAGTGTTATACAAGACTAATTCTAAATTCTTTTTCAAGTGGATGGTATGAGGAAGGCACATAGGAGGGGAGCTGATTTAACTATATGTGTAAAAGGGTAGAGATGCAAGGTTCCAAATCTTCCCTCAGTGGCTAATCTCAGGGTTCTAAATATCATGACCATTAATGAATGGTCAGATAAATAGTGGAAGCAAGTTAATAAATATTATAGCATTGTGGTTTCTCTTAGTACCATTTGTTTGTTTATAAAAAAGTGTACTCAGCACCCTTTCCCCCCACAAGGCTCACATTAATCTCTGACAACTAAGAGGCAACTAACATTACAGGTACTATCTCTCAGAACCACTTACTTTGTCTATTATGTTGAAATGGCTAAGACTGTATTTATTTTAGGACTTTGAATCTCTTCTTTGAGGACACCATCCTGAATTTTGCATTATGGGTTTTGTGGAAAGACTAGGCATTGACAATCCTTTCTTATTTTATTCAGCCATCAAACATCACCCAAAGAGAGGACGTGAGGAACCTCCAGATTGGAGTTGTAGAGTAGGCACAGGCTCTCCAGTGGGCATCACTTGAAGCTAGTTTCACAGATGAGTAGAATGAAATACAAGTGAACACTTGATGTTGAAACTTTTCATCTACAGCTTGATAGTAGTGTTCCACAGCTCATTAATTCTTGTATTTTGAGAAAACATATTTACATTTCTCAAAAGTGTTAACTTTTTGAGTAAAAAAATTAAAAAGAAACTGGTAAAAATTTTGATGAAAATTCCCTTTTTGAAGTAAACAAGAAAGTAAAATAAAACTTTGTATGATTTAACTTGTTTCTGTGGGTAATTTCTATGTTGATTATGCATAAATAACCCAGATTGCATAAAATTCCTTTTATCATTTGAAATCAGTCTTTGAGGTTTTTCTATTGCTGCTAATTTCTTTTCAAGAGAAGATATCACATATTTAACTCAATATAAAGAAATAAGATATTCTCTTTCTCAAGCTATCTTTAATTTTAATTTACATTAAATTAAACAAAAAAGAATTATAGTTCATTGTGCTTTAGTGTATATGTATACAAAACTATTTTTAAATAAAAACAACCCATGTCCATCAACTGATGAATAGATGAAGAAAATGTGGTATGTGTATGTATATATTTATATAATATGAAATATTATTCAACTATAAAAAGAAGAAAATCCTGCTGCTTGTCACAACATGGATGCGCCTTGAAGAAATTATACTAAGTAAAATAAGTTTGGCAGAGAAAGACAAACACATGTGGAATCTAAACAAACCAAGCACAGATTGGCGTTCCCCAGGGGTGGGGTGTGGGGGTATAGAGAATGGGTGAAGGTGGTCAAAGCTACAGACAGCCAGTCACAAGACAAATACGTCACGGAGGTGTGATGCACAGCACGGTGACCGTAGTTACCAGTGTTGCCCTGCGTGTCTGAAAGTTGCGAAGAGAGTTGGTATGAAAAGTTCTCATCTCAAAAAAGATGTTCAACTCTGTGAAGTGATGGATGTTAACTAAACTTATTGTGGTAACCTTTTTACAATATACTCATATGCGTGTATCAAATCCTGGAGTTCTAAACCATAAACTGATAAATTCTCTGTCAATTACATATCAATAAAACTGTAAACAAAACACAGAAAAAACAAGGCTTTAATAGCTGCATCTCAGAAATTATATTCCCCTCTCAGGATCACAATGTGTGAAATGAGCAGTCTAATTCTAACTGGCTTAATTTCTTAATTATATGCAGATGAACCCACACTCATTCATTTTCAAGTTGGTGGCACACAGTTATTTCTGCAGTCCATGCTTTGGACTCTACTGGTTTGAATTATGTACTTTTATTTATAAAATGACACATTTATAATATATACAAATTTGACTTAATTTTTTAGCATACTGGTGTAAAAGTTCTATAATTCCTGTTAGAAATATAAAATTAATATAATCAAACATCTAATAAATGCTTTCACTGAGTTCAGAGAAACAAACATGAACTTAAAAACCAAATGTATTTTCAATGTAATTAATGAAAACTCACTTGGAATTAAGCAGCTCGATGCTTTTCTCCCTTAGTCATGTACTGACAAATGTTCTGAGGTTATTATCTTAGAGAATCAACTCACATGCATGGTTAATGGATTAAACTTTGATTCTCCTAAATTTCTTTCTGAGCAATGCTCTTCCATGAACAGATAAAGTAATTAATATATTGTCCCACAAGCTGAAAATGTTCATTCATCTTTCAGTGCCTTCCCTGGCATGTCAAAATGTAGACTATTATTTCTTTTCACTGTATACATTGAAAATATTGTTGTAAATACTCAAAGTGACCAAAATATAGTATACTACTTTAGTTTAAGCATGCATGAATTTAAGCATGAATCTCAAAGAACTCTAAGTATAATAGTTTTAGCAAAATCAGACACACTAACAATATGCTTTAATTAACATGGCACAATATAACCAGAGACACTGAAATTAAGAACAAACTGACAGTAACTAGAGGGAATGGGGGAGGGCAATAACGGTGGAAATAAATGAAGGGTCATCAAAAAACATGTATAAAAGACCCATGGACAAAGAGAATGAGGGGGAGGATTGAGGGTGGGGGAAGTGATAGCAGGAAAATGGAGACAAGTGTATTCAAACATTAGTAAAAAATAAAAACATTCAAATAAATTAATTAAATTATATTCTGCCTTCTTCTAAACAAAATAAGGCAGAATATAATTATTTGCCAGTGTCCCTAAATAATTTCCAGCACCTACTACAGTATATGTTTAGATGGCTCATTGTATAATACAGCTTTATTAGAGACCTGGGGAGGCAACGTAATTTAGGATTTTAATGGTAATCCGGTGAGTGGTCTGGAAAGAAAGTTATAGATGAATAGAAAGAATGCAGAGGTTTGTTTATACAGTAAAGGTGAGAGTCAAGAGGGAAATTCAAAAACTTCTTTTCCCTACCCGAGTTGAAGTACATGGCACATTAATATTTCAGTTAGCCAATTATCATTGAAGCTTACTTTACAGATAGAAAGATTTAAATTTAAAGAGTTTCCAACATAAAAAATACCAGTGGTGTTTCTTAAAGAGTTCAAAGAATGCTTTTAAGCCTTTGACAGCATAAGTACAGAAGCACGCACAAATGTCAAAAGTGTTCTTGTGGGAGCGAGAGATCTGGGCTCGAATCCTGCTTTCACTATTCCGGCTGGTGGGCTGGAAACATCTCTTAACTTCTTTGTCCTTTAGTTGCCTCGTGGAGATAATGATGTTACCTGCATTTTAAAGTCATTTTCATAATTACTTATCACAATGTCTGTAACTGTAATGTATATCTATTACCTAATGTTATTGTCTACTTAGATTGGAAAAAGAGGAAGTAGTGAAGTCTTCTATGGTAAGCACTACAAGTTCAGCATGAATTCATTGACATGTGATCTGGATATAGAATATCCTTTTGGAATCTGTATAATATTGTTCTGATAGTTCCATGGGAGTTGTGCTTTCAGTTTTGGCTCAGCTTGTTTTAATTTGGAAACCTAGGCAGTATAAAATTTGTGGTTTGCAAAACAGGTTGGTAGGATATTTTAGGGAATGTACAATTTCTCTGACTTATGAACCTTCTCATGAATGACAACGGTTCTATAAAATAAGAATAAACATTCCTTGCTTTAGAGAGTTAATATGATAATTAAATGGCATAATAAAAGGCAAGTGCTTAGCACAGGGCCTGGGTCATGGCTCACAATTTAGGACTGGTGTATGGTATTACAGGGACTGGAAAGTTAGCAAGTGTCAAACTTGAGGGTCTTGTGCTTACTCCTGGGTTGATAACCTCTCATTCTCCATTTATCTTTCATGCTTAAATCTTCTGTACTTCCATCATCTTATTATTTATCATTAAAAGACATGTCTAACAATTAGTGAAGTTACTTTTAGAAACGAATTTGTTAAAGTTACCATCTTTGCTTGCACAGTACCTATAAAACTGAATATTTATTTTTTTGTATACATTTTGTAGAAAAGACTTGCCTGGATCGAAGTGGTTTTATGATTTAAAGTACTGTCTGCTCTATGAGCTATACTGTTTTCTTCTTTTCTCTAATTATTGACATTTGGTCTTAGAGGCTGCTTGACATGATTTTTGCCTTCTTTTAACATTACTGAGAACCATTTCTTTTATTTAATGTAATTATATTATTCATTGGGTTGAAGAAAGCTGTAATGCTCGTTAATAGCATTTCATTTTAGAATTTCCCAATTATTTCAGTAGAATGCTTTATATTTTTGATGTAGTATTTTTCTTAGAAATATAGCCTGGAGTGACCTTAAAAACCCCATAAATAGCCTTATGCTTTTTCTTTGTACACACCAGTGCCTGATATCTGTAGTTTTAATCCCCCCCCTATAAATAATTCTGCCTCAGTCCTGTTTGGTCTGCCTTTCAAAGTCCCATTAAATGCTATTTACAAGGCATATCCATATATCCCTTGAGAAAAGGAATTTAACTCTATCTCATATTACAATAGTATTTTATTGTGTTCCTTCTATAACTTTTGAGCTCAGAGAAATTTCCCAAGAAATTGTCATGGACAAGAATGGTGAAGATACAAATATGAACAAAACAAGATCCTTGCAGAAGTAGGAAGATAATGTACAGCACTAAAGAAATTGTAGTAGGAAGTTAAATGAGTCTTCTCTGGGCTGGGGATGAATCACATATAACTTCAGGTGCTAAAGCAAGGTGGGTTAGATGAAACCATAGAACTGCCAAGAAATAGAGAAAAAAATTTTCATGACTCTTTCCCATCACCTCCCTCCAGCTCATATACATATGATTTTAGCACGAGGAATGTTTTGAAGAAGTTGTCAGTGTAGCAGATGGATGTGCTGTGGCAGCTCCCTCCCCCTGATCAGTAGTCAGTAGAAGAGAAGTGGGAGTGTCATTTCCCTTCAAGGTAAGTGTGAAGAGGAGCAAAACAACCGCTGCAGAGAGTACAGATGCTTACCCCTCACATACTTACTGATGCTTCAGAATTTTGTACGATGCCCCAGCCCCACACAATGTCACTAGAGCAGAGAGCAAATTAATTTTTGAGAACACTGTATTTCTAGAACTGGCAGCACAAGAATGTGAAATAACTGCTGTGACCCAAGTGAACAGTATGGGAGGTGGGCTTGAATAGGCTGATTGGGATCACAGCCAATAGGGCTGCCTGCTAGGGGACAGGAGAGTCTCCAAAGTACACAATGTATCCGAAAGAAAGAAGCATCACGTGGACAAATGCCATCACATGGAACACTCAACGACATGTGAGAACTGCAAATTCTATCACCTAAGTGGTTTTTCCTCGTCTTTTCGTCTCATTTGGAGAGTTGCAGGGCAGCAGTTGGAAGGTGGGGAAAGGAAGTAGAAAGAAAAAAAAAGGCAGGTAAATACATTTGGGTCAAACCTGTGCTGGGATGGAGGGAGAAAAACATGGCATTGGAAGTTAAAGTTTTTATTTAAATAAAAAAATAATTTAAAACCTGAGAATGAGACTTCTCTAGTACCTAAACATGCTTTGGATATAGGTGAGGCTGAAGCCAGAAATCAGATGGAGCATGTTGGAAAGCCATGGTAGGAGAAAAAGAAGACTGTTGTGTGTTTAAACTCCACAGAGTTCAGTCTGTTAGTACACCAGTTACATAACAATGTTATAGTGCAGAAAGTGCAAAGGCTAGAAAAATTTTCATCTGTTTGTCTTCTTGATACTCATATTCATCTGGTTGAACATTAATCTCTTAAATATAGAAAAATATTTTTCATTTTGTGGACAGAAATATGTGTGTGGCATTTTCCATTTCACTGTCAAAGGAGAAATTATAAGACAGAACACAGGATGCTAAGCAACTTGAAAACTATTTGAATGTGGATACTTTTTTTAAGCAGGATGTTTCATTTGTCACATTTTTTGTCTGCTCCTTTTGTCTTGTCTGTGCTTTCAGAACCAAAGACAATGTCTACTTGCTGGGACAATATCACAATCCACTTACAGAATGAGGCCCTAGAAAGGCCAGACATGGGGATTTAGAGGAGAGGCCTGCTCTGAACTGTGCACCAGACTCTGAAAGGTTCTCTTGACTCCCAGGCCATTCAGGTGGTTTGAGTCGCAGGGCCCGATGGCACCTAGTCTGCAGCAGAGACTTCTTGCTGGGAGAGTATTTTGGAAGAGCTAGCTGCAAGCCAAGACACAGGACGGCTCTAACTGTATTGGCAAACATATGTTTAACCCGAAAATGTTTCTTCAGTATGATAAAAGCAACTTATGTATAATTTCTATGGTTAAAATTTTCACTTAATAAAGTAATAACTCAATAAAAACCAATGATAGTAACAAGTGGCTAATATGAAGCATTTAGCATGTGCCAGACACTATGCTAACCTCATTACATGCATTATTTTATTTAATACAATGACCCAAAGAGATAAGTAGTGCTAATATCCCCATTTTATAATAGAAAATTTAGCCTTGGAGCAATGTATGTATCTTACCTATGTTTTTTTGCTAATAAGTGGCAGAGAAGGACATGAATCCAGATCTGCCTAACTCCAAAACTCAAACTCTTAATTACAGGTACATAAAGTTCATCATGATTTAAAATAAGAATTGCAAATATTGAGATCTATACCAAGAGCTTTGATAATAATAAAAATTTTATACTATAGGGGAGACCAAACCTTTGTAAATTGTAGGTCACATTGTTATAATTCTATTTTTTTCTCCTTTTCATTTATCTTTCAATTATTATGTTATAAATATGTAACTTACAGAATATTAAAGTTTAATTAAATGAGAGAATTGCTGTTTCTGTATTCATTTATATATATATTTTCACTTCTACTATAGCATGTATTTCAAATTCATATCCTAAAATGTGTTTTTCTCTTGAGTATCATCTTTTTAAACAACAGGGAAAGCATTTCCATTATGAAACTGAAATTTATATACTGTTTTGATGATGTAACACATTTCTAAAATAAAACATAGGGATATCTAACATCTATATATCTAAAACTTGTAATAAAATTGAACTATAAATAAGTATAAATGTACATTAAAATAAAAATATATTTATATTACTATTTTGACATTTTAATAATAGAAAGTCAGACTGAATCGATTTATTTTATATTTATTGACTACTACCAGTGTTTTGATGACTGGAAAATTCAAAATACATCTTAGAGGAAATTGCAAAGAAAAGTGAATTTTTTGTGTGTGGTGAAGGAGCAATTCTAAGGCAAAAATGCCTTACTAAAGCTGCTTTGGGATTTAGAATATTCTAGTAAATAAGATAATTTTAAAGGGACATAAAACTTCCAACTATATATCCCAAATGTGAGACTTTTCTCTTCCAAGCAGCTCTGTTGATTTTCAAAGTTTACGTGGTCCATTAGAACAGGATCATCTTTTAAAATACAGGACATGTGCTTAATAGAGGCAGAGTGTGTCGCTTGGGAGAACATCTCAGGATATTGGTGTCCCTTTTAATCTGTGCTGCCTGACAAAACAAGCACAAAACTCAATACTTGGTTCAACACCATTAGTACCTCTCACCCTGTGCGGTTCCAAATCACAGGAAACATAAAGTAGGCAGCACATGCCTTCTCAACTCACTTTCAAAGGAGAGCATTGCATGCATTTTTCATGCTATTTCTCTTCTCTCCCATAAGATTTTAATGGACTAAAGAATGTCATATACAAAACTCGATAAAATGGAGAGACAGAAGCTGTGTGATTAAGGTAGATGCAGAAACAGATGAGGGAGAAAACTTAAAACGCATCATCTGAATACATTTGAGCTAGAAAAGTAAAAGTGTGTGTTTTTTACTAAAATGCTTTTTAATAGCATGAGGAGACTTATACTATAAAAAGTCTCGAAGGAGTCTTCATCCCAAACAGATTATTTATTTTTGAAATGAATATTTATGGAGAGCCTCTGAATTAAGCAGTAATCTTTGCCTTTGCTTAAACACAATTAACAATATGCAAAATAAGGCAGAGCTTTTTAGAAATTACATATGCATAAGTACTAATATTGGCAGTTATTTCACTATCTGTACAGTGAGTTCATAAAATGAAGACCGACTAACCTGTTATACTCTCAATTAATGAACACCTGTACACAGTGAAAGCATGGCTGACTTTCTGAATGCATGGAAATCCAAACAGGCAGTTAAAGTTCATTGAAAACTCACACTATTGGAAAAATAGCAGAAAAACAACTTGCAATAGGAAAAATCACAAAAGCAAAATAGTTGGATTTTCTGTGAATGAACTTTTCCAACATATTTAGGCTACTTCATCTCTTATTTTCTTGTTTGCTTAATTTTTACATGGAAAAAATTTGAGTATCATTTGTACAGTTATTCACACTTAATGCAATAAGTTGAAAATTTGGGATTCTTTTCTTTTTTATTTCTTTTTAAAAAAGAACCAACGTGTTCTAGAGAAACATTTTTTAAAGGGCAAAACTGAATGTGCTTCAGAGAGTCAACTCTTTTGATCATTTATTTCAATTATTATAAGCTTTGTGTAGTCGGTAAGAAGTCACATGTTACATTTTTGTTCAATTCTGTAACTATAATATAAAATGGACACCGCTAACTCTTAGTTTTCTATGCACATGTGTCTCTGACCTTGATACTTGTTTGCTTAGGGACATATAAAGGGAAAAAAGGGAATATTCCCTTTTAATCTTTCCACAAAGATGTATGGGGCACTGGTGCCTGACACTGTCTAGGTGCCAGAGCTTGAACAGTGAGTAAATAAGACAAAGTCCTCATTCTCAGTGAACTTACATCCTAATGATTATTGAAATCATATGTTATCATTGAATTTAAAGTCATTAAATTTTGGTTTTTTCCCTCTGTGTACCTGCAATTTACCCCTCCATTTCTTCATTACTTTTAGATTGTTCTCATCATTATTGACCTTTGTGTTTGCCCAAGGTAGTGCCTTACTAGATATTTTTTTATTCAAATTTACAAGGGCATAAAAGATTAATCTCAATAAAACTTTGTCCAAGGTCATTAAAGATCTACTAAAAAAATGTTTTTATTCTGTTTCACCCAGGTGGTAAGCAAATCATCCTAAATTAAAAAAAAAATAAAACTTAGTTCCTCTTTTGTGGTCATTAGAAATATTTTATTAGAGATACATCATTCTAAAAGACCAGAAGAATTCAGGGGAATTTCAGGGGGAAAGGGGAAGGGTTTATAGGAACAAGTATAAAGAACACATGGACAAAAACTAGGGGAGGGTGGAAATGGGAGGTGGGGAGGGCTGAGTGGGTGGGCTGAGATGGGAGTAAAACATAGAAAATTGTACTTGAACAATTTAAAATAAAATAAAATAAAATAAAAAAATATAAAATAAAATAAAATAAAATATAAAAAGACCAGAAGAATGCTGTGCTTTCTGAGTCAGGAAGCAGATGCATATTTATATTACACACAGATATCAAGAAGGCATTGAGTTAAGACTATGTCTTTCCAAAACCTGCTTTATACCAGGTCAGCTGGTGAAGGTCAACAGAAAGAGTTTTAAGGAAGTACACTGTAATTAAAGGTAACTGTTATCTCTGGAGAAAAAGAGGGTGAGTCAATCTAGTCTGAATTTTATAGATTTGCTCTATTAATGAGTATACAGTAAGAAGAAAAATTCAATTTCATGGTAACTTGAAGATGAATGGTTGCAAGTGTTGGGAGGAAATTGAAGCATTTGTAGAAATATGGAGAATGAAAACAAATAAAACAAGAATTCTAACTAAAATGGTTTTATGGTGTCCAGGTAAATGAGTTAGGAAAAAATTATACTAAGCAAGCAATCATGGTTAATTAAACTTGCTATCAAAGTGATTAGAGGCATCCAAACAGAATTCTGACCCTTACCTGCTTCGTTTGTGCGGATCATTCGAGATGGGGTGCTTGGATCTCCAGTCCCAATGGGATTGGTGGCAACCACTCTAAATTCATATTCCACCCAGGGGTTCAAGTCCACAGCCATGGCTGACTCCATGTCACCTGTTATGATTTCTGGGACTATGGAGAGACAGGAGATTTCATATCACTAGGAAGACTGGAAAATGGTTACAAATGGCAATCAAGGATACCATAGGCACTAACAGGACGAGCAGGCTGATACATACTTCTTTATTATATGTAGCCATGGTGTCACCTCTGGCCTCATTAGTAAAATCAAAATGAAGCTGTAAGAATTAAGCATGTGTACATGTCAAAGTTTGTTGTAGTTAACTAGAATTCTTTCATCTCATCTTTATATATGAATTGCCACAGCATGACTTGCCATTATCTACACTAAAATCATTTTGTCCACCCCTTCTCTTTATGTCAGTCTCATCAAGCAACTCCAGACTTCTAGGTCATCTCTCATTTCTTTTATTCTAATCCCCACAGAATTCTGCTCATTTTCTTTTCTGTCCCAGTTCCCACCCACCTTCACTCTTTGAAACCCTTTTGGTGAACTTTGGGAAGAGGCAGACCCCATACAATCCAGAACAGGCAGATTGTAATTTATTTATTTATTTTTAATAATTTTTAAAATTTACATAGTTGACATACAATATTATATTAGTTTCAGGTGTACAACATAGCAATTAGATATTTATATGACTTATAACTTATAAAGTGATCCCTGATAAATCTGGTACCCATCTAAAACCATACATAGTTATTATAATATTGTTGATGACATACCCTATGCTGTACTTCATATCCTTGTGACTGTTTTTATACTGGCAATTTATACATCTTAACGCCTTCCCTTTTTTCACCCATCTCCCTAACTCCCGTAGTGTCTGGCAACCATCACAATGTTCTCTGCATTTATGAGTTTATTTCTGTTTTGTTTATTCATTTATTTTGTTTTTTATATTCAACATATAGATGAAATCATATGGTATTTGTCTTTCTCTGTCCAACTTATCTCACTTAGCATAATACCTTCTATGTTTATCCACATGGCTGCAAATGGCAAGAGTTCATTCTCTTTCATGGCTGAATAATATTTAATTATATATACAGTTAAACCTCAGTTTGCAAATGTTTGATTCTCAGACAATTTCGTCTTGACCTAGTAGTTCATGAAAAAATGTCTCTATTGTTCAACAAAACTTCAGTCTGTGACTCTGGTACCTGTATGATAAGTCACATGTCTCTCAGGTGACAAAAGAGATTTGCTTTTTGAATGAATCACTTCTCTAATAATTTTCTGGAATGAATTAAGTTCGAGAACTGAGGTTCTACTGTGTGTACCACATCTTATTTATTTATTTGTCTATGGATGGACACTTAGGTTGCTTTCATATCTTGCCTATTGTAAGTAATGTTGTAATGAGCATATGAGTGCATATGTCTTTTTGAATTAGTATTTTGCATTTCTTCAGATAAATACCCAGAAGTGGAAATACTGGGTCGAAGGGTAGTTCTATTTTTATTTTTTTCGAGGAAACCGCATACCATACTGTTGATTTCCACAGTAGCTACACCATTTTGCAATCCCACCAAGAGTGTATGAGGATTCCTCTTTCTCCTTAGGCATTTTGAAATTTAAAACAAAGTGGTCAGGATAAGTCTCATTGAGAAGGTACATTTGAATAAAATTTTTAAGGAAGTATAGATGTAGCTATGTTAATATCCAGGGGAAAGCATCTCAGGTGGACAGAGCAAATACTGCAAAGCCATTAGGGCACAGGTGGTAAACACAGGGCCCGTGGGCCTAATCCACCCCTCCACTTTCTTTTATCTGGCCCAGGACCTTGTTTCTACCCAGCAGCAGTCCTGAGCTCTCACTTAACTATTAAGGGTAGTTACATGTATACAGTCCTAAAATTACATTTGGCCCTTTAAAGGCAACAGAGAGGCTGATGTTGCCCCTAGTGAAAATGAGTTTGACACTCCTGCATTAGAGTCGGTACATAACAGAAGCATGAGAAGATCAGTGAGTCAGGAGCAGAGTGAGTTTTAGGGAGAATGGTTGAAGATGAGTTTGGAAAGAGAATGGCAGGACAAAATCATATAGGACTGGACTTTCATCCTGAGAGAAATGGTACAACACTGGAGGACTAATATTGTAAGTCTTACCTTTTACTACATTAATTCAAGCTATGTGAAAAATAGGAAGTAATTAAAGTCAAATGAGGTCATAAGACTGGGGCACTGATCTGATAGGGTTTGTGTCCTTATAAACAGGGACAGCACAGAGCTTGAATCCTTGCTCTCTGCCATGTGAAGACACAGTGGGAAGGCTTCTATCTGTAAGTGAAGAGGGAGGATCTTAGCAGGAATCAAATTGAATTGGCTGGCACCTAGATCTTGGAATTCCCAGCCTTCCAGAACTAACTATAAGAAAATAAATTTCTGTTGTTTAAGCCACTAAATTTGTGGCATTTTATTGTGTCAGCCTGCACAGACTAATACTTTGTCCCATCACAGTACTTTTGATTGTCCTTACAATACAATGTTTATTTTTCTGCTAATGAATTTCTAAAATACTATATAGTTTCCTTATTTACTATGTTCTCTCTTTATTGTTTGTCTTCACCCATGAGAATACACTCTTCACAAAGGCAGATATTTTTTGTTTTGTTTTGTTCACTCATATGTTCTAAGTGCCTAGAAGACTAACTGAAAGCTTCTCAATAAATTTTTATTGAATGAAAAAAAGGGGAGTTCAAACTGATAGGTTTGATCAAAATTGGCACAGCTTCTGTTTTAATCTTGATGTAATTATTCAGGCTTTATGTTAAAAAAGAAAATTAATTCAAAATATAAAAATATTCTTCCTTTAAAAGCTACATATATTTACAGTTTCTTAAACATATACACATCAAGACTCCTTCCCTTATCCCACATCTTCTCCACCATCCTTAATTCTAATGCCTGTTTAAAAAAATGAAAATAAGATTTAGAAATTTTAACTTAATTTCTACTTGTACAGAATATAAAATAAATGTAAAAAGTGGACTTGAAATTATTAATATTTTTGATGAAATAACATACCATATAAAATAAATTTGAAACAAACTTTTTAATAACAATTAGGATTTTTATTTCAAATACAATATTGTGAATATTAAAGAAAATAGAGAATGTATACCAAAGTAATTTATTTTAAAGCCTTGCAGGTATTATTTCAAAAGATACTCTTCCTGAAACAACGGGGACAAGTCAGTTTCAAAGGATACACAGCAACTAAAGACAGCAGGAAATTTCATATTGATTAAGTGAGAAAAACTTGTCAAAATGCGTTTCTTAGTAAAAAAATTGCATCAAGGAATTTAATTAAATAATTGAATGTAAACTGAATAATCCAGTCTAGTTGTCAAATTTAATCAACCAATCTGTGGAAAACATATCCACAGCTAGAAGAAATATCCACTGATAGAAGAATAGTGAATAAACATATTTGAAATAAGTAAAAAATAACAAATAAATTCTAATATTATAAAAACTTTGGTATTCCTAAACACACACAGTAAAAAACTAGGTCAGCTGATAACTGCCCAATAATATGAAGAAGAAAGTTAGGTTCCATATCAAAAGCAATTTGACCAGAAGAGGGGTCTGCAAGTAAAATTATTTTTTATGGTTGTTTTCATACTCTCTTCAAAATGAAAAAAATTAGCCCCATTCACAGTCACCTGAATTGTGTCTGATTTTGGGGTAGGCAGTGTTAATTTAAATCCAGATGTGTTCAGCTAGAAGGTCCACATGCAACTCATTACTTCATTTGTCAAAATGAAGAGTTCACAATTTTTTGATTTCACATTGGTGTATGAAGGAATCTTTTTTAAAAATATATTTTGATTATTATATTACAGTTGTCCTGTTTTTTTCTTCCCTCTACTCCCGTCCTCCCTGTACCCTCCTCCCACCATCATTCCCCCACATTAGTTCATGTCCATTGGTCATACATGTAAGTTCTTTGGCTTCTCCATTTCCTATTCTATTCTTAACCTCTCTCTGCCTATTTTGTACCTACCATTTATGCCCTGTACCTTTTCTACCATTCTCCCCTCTCCCTACTGATAACCTTTCATGTGATCTCTGTTTTTGTGAATCCCTTCCTGTTTTAGTTATTTGCTTAGTTCATTTTATTTTTTTTTAGTTTGGTTGTTGATAGTTGTGAGTTTGTTGTCATTTTACTGTTCATAGTTTTGATCTTCTTTTTCTTAGATAAGTCCCTTTAACATTTCATTTAATAATGGCTTGGTTGGGGGTAAACTGGTTCACTTGGCCTTGTCTGGGAAGCACTTTATTTGCGTTTTCATTCTAAATGATAGCTTTGCTGCATAGAGTAATCTTGTATGTAGGTCCTTGCCTATCATAACTTGGAATACTTTTTTCCAGCCCCTTCTTGACTGAAAGGGTTCTTTTGAGAAACCAGCTGATAGTCTTATGGGAACTCCTTTGTAGATAACCGTCTCCTTTCCTCTTGCTGCTTTTAAGATTCCCTCCTTATGTTTAATCTTGGGTAATGTAATTATGATGTGCCTTGGTGTGTGCCTCCTTGGATCCAACTTCTTTGGGACTCTCTGTGCTTCCTGGATTTCCTGGAAGTCTATTTCCTTTGCCAGATTGGCGAAATTCTCCTTCATTATATTTTCAAATAAGTTTTCAATGTCTTGCTCTCCCTCCTCTCCTTCTGGCACCCCTATGATTCAGATGTTGGAATGTTTAAAGATGTCCTGGAGGTTCCTAAGCCTCTCCTCATTTTTTTGAATTCTTATTTCTTCATTCTGTTTTGGTTGAATGTTTATTTCTTCCTTCTGGTCCAAACTGTTGATTTGAGTCCCTGTTTCTTTCCCTTAAATGCTGGTTCCTTGTACATTTTCCTTTATTTCACTTTAAATGCTCTTCACTTTGTCCTCTATTTTGTGACTATACTCAGCCATTTCTGTGAGCATCCTGATTATCAGTGTTTTGAACTCTGCAACTGATAGGTTGGCTATCTCTTCATCATCTAGTTGTATGTTTTCTGGAGTTTTGATCTGTTCTTTTATTTAGGCCGTATTTTTTTTTTTGTCTCAGTGTGCTTAATACATACTAAGGGGTGGAGCCTTATGTATTTATTTGCCAGGGCAGGGCAACCCATGTCACTGCATTGTAATGCTGTATGTGGGGAGGGGGGTATCTGAGAGGGAACAATGCTACTTGCTCAGCTCTCTCTGGCTTTCAGTCACTTTCTCCACTAATGATAAGCAAATTTGGCCCTTCTGATGCTGATTCCCAGGTGGGTGGGTTTGTGAATATTCTAGAACCCTGTGTATCTCTCCAGTGAACTCTCCTGTGAGGCTGGGAGTTTCTCCTGCTGCCTAAACCCCCACAGATTTTTTTCAGTCAGAGGTTTTGAGGTTTTATTTCTCTGCACTGGAACCCTGAGTTGCACAGTCTCTCTCAGTCCCCAGCTCTTCCTCCTGGTTTATCTGCTTGCAAATGTGGGACTTCCTGCTCTGCCAGCCATTGCCTTGCCCACCCTGGTCCTTCAGCCACTGCTTTGCCTTGAGTCCTCTCCACCCTGGCTGCCCATCTCCACTTCTCCTACCAGTATGGGTGAATGTTTCTTTTTTAACTCCTTGGTTGTAGGACTTTCATACAGTACTGTATGGAACTGTATCCAAATTGAACTGTATCCATACAGTTAGATTTTCTGGCAGTTTTGGTTATTTTTTTATTTTAAATTTGTTCTTGTCTTCTATTGGTCATGCAAGGAGGCAAAATGTATCTACCTATGCCTCCATCTTGGCTGGAAGTTGGTGTATGAAGAAATCTTAAGTGCTTTTAAAATACTAGCTTATGAATTGCATTAACTTTATTAGAGAGTTCAAACTCCAGAGCCATTATTTTCTTCTTATAGATATGTGTGCATTAGAGCTGATCTTTACTGAAATTGTTTTAGATGAGGAAATACATATTGAAACAAAAGGTCCACCCAGTGGAGCTGATGTGGCTCTGAAGTTACTTCATCCCTTGTCATGGGCATGAAAGAAGTTGTGGTCAAACTGTGCAGGGCGAAAACCAGAAGGCATGTAAAACCTGCTTCAGAGCGTGCAGGAGTGGACCACTGTGCCTTGGCAGCACGTCTCTACCAGTGGCTCCAAGAGACATTGAGTTTTGGAAAAACAAATGACTTCATTAGGTGGAGACATCTTGCTAAAGCCCTAGTACTATCAAGGCAGACAAAATTGGCCAGTTACAAAAAATATATTCATGAAAAATTTCTATTTTTTATAAACACATTGCAATCATAGATTTTTTAAATAAGTGCTGCTGAACTTAGTTTAAAAAATCTCCCAACCTAAAAATTGTTTCCAGCAATTAAATTAGATTTGAAAGATAAAGATGCAACTTTACAGTAGGGACTTCTAAAGTAAGTAAATAACCCTAAAATTAACATTTAGTTCAAATTCCTGAGTTTCCCCCAACATAGAATTTCATTTGACCCTAGCTTGTACCAAAAATTTGAAGTTTATATATGTATAGATGAACTAATTATAGGTAGATAGTAAAACAAAATGACAAATCCCTACTCAGTACAGACAACTACAACTGAAGATTACATTGTATAGACATTATATACTTTTCAAGTACCAACTTATTAAATACATTTCTAATAACTATCAAGAGAGTGTAATATCACATAATCTTGAAGATAGCCACATTTGGAGAAGTACGGGAAGTTTAGTTATAACAAGAAATGGAAACCATTAGGGAAGAAATATTTTTTAATCATGCAAATATAATTCAAACATCTTAGAAGTATGTATTAAAATTCTGCATTGTTTTAAATGATGTGATTTTATGTTAGATTTTCTTTTTATGTGTGATTTGAAGGGGTAGCACAGGAAGCTGGAGTCATGGAATAGTTCTCTGATTATCTTGTGGGTGACAAATCTATATGATACAATTTTATAGAATTTTATAGAACTGTAACTAAAAAATAGTTAACACAAACTGATGAAATTTGAATATAGTCTATAGTTTAGTTAACAGCATTGTCCCAATGTCAGCTTTCTGGTTTGATAATTGTAGCATTGTTGTATAAAATATTATCACTGGGAGAAGCTGAGAGCTGGGTTCATAGGAAATCTCTGTGTTATTTTTGCAACTTCTATGAGAGTCTGAAGTTATTTCAATAAGTAAACAAACAAATATAAACAATGTGGTTCCTCCCGGGGAATTGAGGAGAGAAGACAGAAAGGTGGCTTTACTAAAAGAAGTAAATACTTGTTAATATTCTAATAAATAACAAAGTTTCAAGAATCCAGAATGATCCTACTGAGATGCTTAACACATATATTAATATATAAAATGGCTCATGATGGGAATCTGCTCTGTTTACACTTGACACTGCCTTAGAACCTCTCACCTGTCTTCACTGTTTGCCAGCCCAGAGAGAAGGGGCTGCGAGCCTGCAGGTTGTAGGAGGAGATGGGGCTGTGGTTGTCTGCTGCTGGACTCCAGGAGAGTGTGGCCGTGCTTTCAGTGATTTCCTCTACGATCACTATCCCTGGTGGGCCTGGGGGACCTGTAGATGAAAGAGAATGGATAAAGTGAAATTCAAGGCATGGTGAGGAGTCATGAGAAATTGTGTTTCCCATGGGGATTCAATCATACTATGTGATTGTCTTAATTATACACATATTTAGTAATAAAAATTGGAAATAAAAAGTGATGGGATGCAAGCTGGTTTCTATGATTTCTAGGGTTAACATAATTATGGATTTGACTTTTTTCTAGCACTGTGTTTGGAGGCAACTAACAATTAGCATTGTATTTCAAAGGAAAAGAAAAAAATAATTAGAAACCAACACAAAAATGTCAATATCAACTCTGGAAACTGAAATCAATCACAGCCTGTGGAGAGAGCAACAGACAGTAATAGGCAATGCTGTCAGGCACAAAAACGACCCCATTATTACTAAGGAGGGATAGGTGTGTGGGCTACTCTTCAAGTTCAGGGAACCTAAAATGTGCAAATACTGTAATGTGAATATCAAGAAGCTTAAGCTCTAAGAAGGGAAATATAAAAGACTCTGAAATCATCAGTATTCAGACCAAGGAAGCGTAAATACTGGAAATGAGGCATAGAAATTTTTGTGGGAAGTTAAAAGTGTGATTATATTATTATTATTGGGTGGGGAATACAATGAATGAGGAAAGATTATTTCCCTTTTGATCATGAAAACTATGTATAAAAGAGTGACAATCAAGCTATGTAATGTACATAGACTCTAGCTTGAAGAAACAGCCATGATCTTTTATGAAGAGAAATATACCTTTATATTATTACTTCCAAAATAATGATTTCTAATAGCATTTAAAAATATGTACTTACATTTTATTGGCTAAAAGCAATCAGTTTTTTTATTGACATTCTTCTATTTCCTAATATGGGCAATTCAATCTATAAGAATGCTTTTATTTTCAACTAAAAAACTGTGCCCTTAACAAAAGTACTTTATTTTCTGAATTAGTCTTATGTGGCAAGATGCTGTTTGAATCTGGTGATTATGAAGTCTGAGCAGAAAGGGTGGAATGGAATTATAAGGAGCTAAGAAATGGTACATTGCTAACTAGATGGACATGATTAGAAAAGACCTCTTAGTAGAAGATTTCAACAGGAAAGGGGCAATGAGATGAAGAGTTTAAAAACTTCTTTGGGAAATGGCATTTTCAGGAAATAAGAAATTAGTAGTTTTATCAAGATTGAGAAGAACCAGCAGCAGATAGTAGAGACCAGAGACTTAAAAGACAGGGACTATCCCGTTAAGAAAGTGACAAAATATTGGGGTGGTAGGCAAAAGTGTAGAAAGTCATCATGAGAAGTGGCAGTTGTTTCACTAAAAGAAATGAAGAAACAAAAAATATGGAAAGAAACTCTTTAAAAAAGATTTATTTATTTATTAAGATTTATTTATTTATTTTTAGAGGGAAGGGAGGGAGAAAGAGAGAGAAACATCAATGTGTGGTTGCTGGGGGTCATGGCCTGCAACCCAGGCATGTGCCCTGACTGGGAATTGAACCTGCAATACTTCAGTTCGCAGTCCATGCTCAATCCACTGAGCCACGCCAGCCAGGGCAGAAAGAGACTTTTGAGATGGCCATAAGGGCAGTTGAGAGAGCTCATTTGGGAAGGTTCTCATTTTTTTTACATTAAAAAAGAAAAAATCATCTTCAATAAGGAAAGGTGATTGGATGAAAATGGGACTGGGAGTTAGGAAAGAATTGGAAATGTCTGGAATAAGTATATGATAAAAGAGGAAAGACATGAAATGCAAATGTTTTAGAAGAGTATCACAGTTCAAATTTGGTTTAATACCATTGTTTTGAAATGGAAATGACTTGGCAAGGTCAGGTTGGAAAGCCAGGACCGGGGCCAGACACAGCAGTTAATTGGGTCCGTGCAGGTTTAGGAGTTTATAAATTTGGTGTGGCTTATCATCAAAGGTGGACTGAGGAGTCGAGGGAAGTCAGAATGGTGTCGATGGACTAGAATAAAAAACAAGGAATCAGAGAAACCAGGTTATTATGAGTGAAAATATAAGAACTGGAACTTGTGTTATGAGGAGAAAAACTGTAATTTGTAGGGTATTTTTGAATAAGAATTTGTGCTCATCTGGAGTGAGGTGGCTAATATGATTATTAGGGCTGAAAAGGCCAAGGACTTAGAGAAGAGAGGAGTATGTTTGAGGTGCTCCCTGTATGAATGTTCGAAGCATTAAAGCTGGCTAGGGATAAGATAGGGAAAATCAATGAGATCCAGGTGCTGAAGAAAATGTTTAACAAGTTATTAGAGTGTGGTGACAGGGATAGGAAGGAGCAACTCTAATGATAATATAATAATGACAAGACTATTAATTGTTATAATAATACTAACAGCTACCATATCCTTTCTGCGTCCATATTAAGTATTTTGCAAACATTAACTTGTTCATGGATTTCTATGTCCCTGGGTGGAACTTATTGTCCCTACTTCATAAAGGATGTAATGGAATCTCCAAGAGATTGTTTAGTCAATAATTGATAAATAAATCACTTAGTCAATAACCATATTGTGTTCCCATCTCCTTTTACTATTTACCTAGGGAGTCATTTCAACTGAAGAAAGAAAAGGAAAAAAAAGAGCATGTGTCAGAGAAAGGCACATTTAAATCATGTGGTAAGGAGACAGATGGCACTGAGGAAGCAGGTTACGACTTTGTGGCAGCTTGTGGCCACCTTCACTCCCTTTCCTGCCTTTCCGTGCAAGTCATTCTGTCACTGAAAGGTAAAGTTTACTGTTCTTTCACTTTCTTGAATCTGGGTTAGACTGTGAATATTTCACCCAAAAGACAATGATATCAGTGACATCACTTGACTTTTGAGGAGAAATTGTAAGCAGTTGTGCAGCTTCATTCCAGGTCTTGTGAAATGCTTTTGGGAAAATCCATCTGCTTAGTTAGAAGTCTGATTAAACAGAGGCTACCATTCTGTGAGGAAGTCCAAGCCATGTAATTGGAGAGACTCATGGAGAAAGGAAGGTCCAACTGGCCCCCAGCTATTCCAGGCCTCCCTGCCCAAGCACCAGACCTGGGGAGTGATGAGGCCTATGAATGACTTGAGCTTTAGCCACCACAAGTCTCATGTGCATGAGAAATTCCCAATAAGAACCAGTCTGTGTCAGCTGCAAACATCATGACGGCAAATAACAGATCGATGTTTTAAACCACTAAGTTTTGGGGCAGCAATTATTATTGGAGCAGATTTCAAAATAGTTTGATTTGACTTTGTTCATAGATAGGAAATTTGTAGAAGGATCTTCAAGATGCTATGAAAACAGACTTGAAATTTAGGAATATATTCAAACAAAGATAATTATCAACACAATTCATTTGTTGAAGTTTTCTGTATTGTTTCATTTATTCTGTTCAATTTCATCAGTTATATTTATTTACTTCTGCAAAAAGCATTTGTCAAGAACCACCTATACGATATGAAATATTGTGGAAAATAACTTCATTAACTTAAATAAAATTATTTGCCTTTCTGAGTACTAAAGTTCTATAAAATATTTAAATTAGTTCTCTTAAAAGGTATGCTCCTTTTAATAATAGGTAGTAGACAATTACACTAATTAAAAAAACTTAAGCTGGAACAAAAAATAGAATTTATAACATAATTGATAAGCTCCCAAGTATTTTTCTCTATATGTGGCTATTTCCCCCAATATAGTCCATAGCAAAATAATCAGTGATGATGAAGAAGGTTTCCTTATGTAGGATACTGATTGTGGCTGTGCAATTTTCTGTAATTACAAATATTGTAAAGAACTAACTGTCCAATAATCATGTAATGCTCAAATCATAAAATCTTATGATAAAATATTAGGTAGCCATTAAACTTCCAAATATAACAAATTATTTAATGAGATAAGAAATGTTTACCTCATATGTGAAAAAAGTGGAATGCAACATTTTATGTAAATATAAGTGTATAAACAGTAATTTGCAAAATATGTAAATAAAGAGACTGGAAAAAGGGTGTTAAGGTATACATGGCAGTAGTCATTGCTTGGCGGTAGGGATGTGGGTGATTTATTTTTTTTTTCTTTTTATTAATTTTTTAAATTCTTTATTTTATTGATTATGCTATTACAGTAGTCCCATTTTTCCCCTTCACTCCCCTCCACCCTGCCCACCTCCTCCCACCCAGGGATGTGGGTGATTTAAATTCTATTCTTTATACTTGTCTGGATTTTCAAATTCTGTACTGTAAGCAAGTATTACTTCTAAGTGACTTTTAAAAATAAGTCACTATTTTAAAGAAAGGCTCTATATCATTGTAATATGACCTAGTCTAAGTCTATTCTATTTCACTAAACATGTACTGAATGGCGAGTATGTGTAAAGCACTGTGCTGAGTGCGGAGAGATGCCGGTGGGCAGATGAATGCTCTACAGGAGGACAAAATACGGTTCCAGCTCCTTCTGTGTGAAATCCAGTGACAGACAGATTTTTTACGAAAAACAAATGTTTGGCCCTGATAATTTATGATCAAGTGCTTGGGATTATATTTTACATCTCGTTATAACACTTTCTACATTAATTATAATTACTTCCTGTAATTTCCATTTGTTGAAATATTCAACATGGTACTTGGCATATTTTAATTCTTCAATAAATTTTTATAGATGAAGAGATGAAAGAAAAATGGAAAAAAGGGCAGAAAGTTTTATATTTTGAATTTGAAATGTTGTCTAACAATTAAGAAGTAAAAAATGTTTTAAAATTATTGTTGTATAAGACAAAGATCCAGTGTGATAGCTTTTTAATTTGTCATATCAAAATATATTTGAATTAACAGTTTTTCTGTCAAGCTAAAAAGAGGTGGTAATAAAAATGACAGAGTAGCTCCATGAGTGAAGAATATAAACCTTCTCATATAATTTAATAAGACCCATTATTATTAGAAACTTACTATAAATATAAATTTTCTAAATTCTTATAAATATGAAAGATTTTTATGAATATATTATTGTAAAATATTATAGAAAACTGATATGATTTACCCTTTAAGATAAATGCAGTTTCCAACCAAAATATAAATGAAATGTATAGTTATTGTATTAGTATTGGTTTATCAATGTTCTATTTATAATACAAGCATATTTTAGATATATTGAGTGTTGGCTCCAGTTAGCTTCTTGTATATATTTTGGAGTGAGTTACATTAATCTTATAATAATACAATCAATACCTTTGTCTTCAAGTCCTGTTAATGATGATCATATTTTACCATCTTTTCACTTTTAAAAAAACTGTGAATAAATGATCTCTTCAAATGATTTTACCACTGATTTACAGAAGACATCTTTGAGAACAGATTAATAAAAGGTAAATATCTGAGCGATGTCAAATGTGTGACAGTAGCTAGTGTCTGATGTACGCAGATGCCACCCATTTAACAGAAATCTCACTAATGCTTTACTTAGCAGTGTCAGATGAGCGAGAATCTGGGAAGGCCCCCTTCCCTCCCTCATTGGCAGTGCTATCATATAGGATCACTAACATAAATATTTTATGTGGAAGTAGAAACATTAGAAAAATGGACACGACTTCGTTATTTATTCAAGGTGAAGATGTCTGAGCAAGTGGTGGGGCACAAAGGCCCTGGCAGAAGCCATGTCCTCACGCATCTGATCTGCTTTCCATCAAGGGTCCCCAGGTTTGCTAACAGATTGCTATCACATTGACTCCTTCCTTTGACCTCCGGTTTAGTTTGAAAATTTTCTTCTCTTGAGAAGCCATTGACTTTTAAAGCTGAAAAACCAAATAAAATGTATGTTTTTTTTTTTCATGTCACCTGCATAACAATGAAGCTGTTTTTGTTACTCTGGTGACAAGAAAGAGTAAACTAAGGATAAAATAGTTAAGCAATGTTATATAGGCATGACATTTTAAATTACTAGAGTCAGCTAGTTCTAACCTATTATTTTTCAGATGAGAAAGGTATACTTGAAATAGAAAAACTCCTCCTCAAAAAAAAAGAAAGACCAAAACAGTCCTCCTACTTTGGAGGGAAAAGGAGTTGAAGCAGGGGTCAACTTTAGCATTGACATCAGTAGAGTCACATTCCACATTCAAAGTGAATTATGACAATTTAATGTGGTAACAATCAGGGAAGCAGATACTGACTGCTTGTAAAGTTATTGCCCATTCTCCTTTTAGATAACCACTTGTGGTGCCAGGCATTATGGTCCTTGTGGTGTAACTGTACAACCCTCCTGAGGAATAAATATTAAAAACGTCTTCCTAAAGTTGAAAATGACTCCTCTTGCACAACAACTTTTCTGGCTCTTTCCCACGAGATAGGATCACGCTCTCATCCTGATGCTGACACCTACAGATTAAACAAATATTCCTATCGTCACATGTTTGTTTGTTTTTTTACACTGAGTATCTGTTTTCATTTATATTTGATTTGGGGGACTTTCCTGTCATTTTTCTCACATAGAACTTTTATGTGAGAAATTTTACTTGTCGAGATTCAAAATTTTAAGCAGGTTTTTTTCTTTAAACTGTTTAAAAATAAAATGAAAAATTTGGCACCAAACATGCCATGGCATCTTAAATTGGTTCTATTTTTTAAGCCAATGAATATTGCTTGGGGACAGATATACCTTACTTTCTAAGCACATGTAGGAATTTGTTGTGGAAAGTAGGAGGGAGTCACGGCAATGATTCATGGAAGCAAAGTCTTGAATATGTCTTCTGATACCAAGTGTAGAAGAAGCTTAGCCACTGTTTGGAAGATTGGATTAATGTGGCGGAATAAACTCAATAATTTAGGCCACAAAGCATATTTTTTAGTTTATTGTGTAGTTAAATTATATGCAATGAACCATTCAGTACAAAAACCTATCTATAAATAGATAAGTTTTATTTGTGTAGACACAAATAAAAAACCTATCTATAAATAACAATAAAACATTTCATTAAAAGTAATGATAATGTGAATAAATGTTCTATAGCTCATCACCTTATTAATCATTGGTTGTTGATATTATCACCTTTAGAATAGAATTATGAAGAACTAAGTTACGACCTTATTTAGGAAGCATGGTGTTATTGACAGTATATTTATTTTCATGCTAAAAGTGTCTCCTGACATACAGGTGACACACCAGGCTGGTGAAGTGTAACTGCAACTAGTATTGCATCTTTCCTTCTTTATCTTCCCTTCAGACTCTTCCTTACTATCCTGCTCCTCATGAAGTCTAAGGGCCTTCTTAGATTTCTTAGTTTTACTAATTGAAGTGACCCTTTCCCGCTGTTCTCAATACCATGAGAATAACCAACTCTTCTTTATGAGAGGTAGTTAAGGATTAAAATGAGATAAACAGCTCAAATTATTTTCTTCAAAAACAATTGTGTTTTCAATGAATTTGGTAAAGCTCACCTTTATCATATCTACCCATCATCATCATATTCACTATCATAACCTACTTGCTCACTTACCTACCTACATTCCTACATACCTGCCATCCATGGCACATAAATTCTTAGCATAAAATTCTTGTCTCTCTCCACTTTGCCTATTTAACACCTGTTTATACTTCAAATTTCAAATCTCTGCTTTCGTTTCACTTCCTTGGAGGAGACTTTCTCTGAATGCCCTGCCTGGGTAAAATCACTCCATTACACATTCACGGCATCATGCATCTATCATTCATAGTGGAAACCACAGTTGAAGCTTTCTACTTATTTACATGAGTCTTTTATTAATGCTGGCTTTCCTTTTTAGATTTTAGGCACAAGAGGACTGGAATTGTGCTTGTAATTTGCTCACTACTGCATTCCCAATGCCTAGTACAGTGTTTGGCACTTAGCTTATTATAAATACAGATTTATAATAAATGATTGAATGAATACTCTTTTTATTAACAGCCTAGCATAGCCATTGAGTTATTTTGTATGTTTTCACTTTTGACCCATCAAAATACAAGAAAGAGTAATATACTTTTACAAAATCAGAGCACTACTCTAAAAAAAAACTTACTATATATTAAAAAGTAAGATTCTAATTATGTTGGATCTTCTTTGTTAAATGCTACTAATTAGCTACCCATCTGATCATGGTGGCTTCTAAACAACAACAACAACAAAAACAGAAGCAGGCTATTAGTGTCTTTCAGACTTTGATTAGCAACAAAATCTCTGACATGTTTGTAAAAAAAATGTAGATTCCTTGGCTGTTCTCAATAGCAACCAAATTGCAATTTCTGTGAATAGAGCCTCAGAATTGTAATTTGTGCAAGATGCCTAGGAAGTTTTTATGCACCTTCTATTTCAAGAAAAACTGATCTAAAGAAAAGATATTTGGATAGAGTCAGAAGAATCTTATTCCAGTTTTGACTTTTTTTATGTTAAGAGCTTTGTGCATGTTTCTGAACCTCATTAGTTTCAGTTCCTTGACATTTTTATAAAGCAAATGATAGTATTTATCTTACCCATTATTGTGAGAATTACTTAGGATACTGTATGTCAAAAGTACTTTGTAAATAGCAATACCAGCCTGGCTATGCCTCTCATTAGCTCAGTAACATTAACAACGTCATATGAACTCATAATGTTTCTTCTTTTTTTTACCAATATAAATGAGAACCACATTTGATTTTATCACCTATGCATCACATTTGATTTTTATCAAAATAAAGAACAATAGATGTGAAAACACTTTTTAAAAGAAAAAAGATTCAACAAAGACTCCTTATCTTCTGAGGAGTTTACAATGTAAAATGAAAAAAAATGGTGAAATGATAGTGATTTATTGCCCGCCTATAAGGTAGAAGGTATCATGCTAAATGTTATGTGTTTTCTCTCTAATCTTTATAGCAAATATGGTATTGATGTCTCCATTCCCCAAATGAGAAGACTGAGTCTTTTTTTTTTTAAGACTGAGTCTTATAAAGTTCAGATGACTTACTTAAAGCTACAAAACATTTCTACAGTAGATCTGGGGTTCAATTCCTATTCTTAATTGTATATGTATCTGAGTTTTAATTCCATGCTATTTATTAGAGCATGATACTACTTTGCATAGTTCAGAATAGACAGAAAATGTAGATTTCAGAGTATTAAATATTGTTGTGAGTAGGGAAAATAATTTTTTATTGATTGAAAATGGATTTAGAGGTAGAAAATGTATGATAGAGATTAAATGAACTTTTCCATTTACTCCCTAATATTCACCCCACGTGTCCCAGTGTAGTGTAGGGAACTCACCCCTAATTATTTGGGCGGCCTTGTCCAGTTAGGTCCATGTTGACAATCTCACAGCCTATGTTAGTGATTAGTTCAAGAAGCAAGGTCTAAGCCTATCACATCATGGAAATGTTCTTATGATAATTTCTGGTTCAGGAATAACTGTATGGTATAAACTGGCCAAACCAAATAGGAGGTTGCACCTTTGTAGAGATATGCTAATTCTTTCTTCTGTTTTAAGTGAACAAGAAAGCATTTAGCCTTTATTATATGGGCAGTCAGCCTATGACACAAGGAGTTTTAGGGTAAGGCTAACGTTGTAGATGACAGAGTGAAGAGATAGAATTAAAATTGGTCATTGAAAAAAACTTGAGACACTGGGTAAGCCAATTAAAAACTCTACTTCCTGTCATGAGAGCAAATACATTTCCTTATTGTTTAAACTGATTTGAGTTGGGCTTTCTATTACTTGCAATTGGGAGCATCCTAAGATACAAAGGATAACTGAAAATTCCCTTGGTTTATGAAAGATTAAAATTGGAATAATTCCTTATTGTGCTAAGACTGGTTATATATTAACATAAACAACCCAAAAAAGGAATGTCCAATAGCACTGAATTACTTCAGATAAACCCCTTGGAGTTGAAAAATGACAAATCAATTGGGAAAACTGACAGAACAGCTGGCTGACTAGAAGCAAACAGTCAAATAGGTAAACACATGCAATGAAATTATTAAAATGATTTAAAATTTTTCCTATAGGATAATGGAAGAATCATTTTGGACAGAGACTTAGGACTTATTAAAGATGCACTATTATAATCAATATATCCTTATGACAATAAATTTCAACAAAGTACTGAAAATCAGAGAAAAAACTTTAGATCGAAAACTTAAAAAACCAATTTTACAAACCCACAATTACATATTCTGCAGGTTTTTCACTGCTATAATCATTAAAAAAAAGAGGTTTGAAGGGGTTGGAGAAGCCCCCACATGACAGCTGAATGATGAGGCTGAGCAGATACCAGGACACCTCCTGCTCTCATGCAGCCCTTGGCATTGTCCAGTCAAGTAGCATAGAAGTTCACTTCACATCTTTGGGACACAGCAAGCTCTTTAGATACTGTGGCTGGAAGGATGGTTTTTCAGTGAAGATTCCAAGAACACAGTTTCTCTGGGCGGGTACTTAAAGATGGAACAGGTGACTCTGTGTGTGTGTGTGTGTGTGTGTGTGTGTGTGTGTGTGTGTGTGTGTGTGTGTAGGAAAGGAGGATAAGTATATATTCCTGAAGACTGGAAAATTCAAGGTGGTTTTGAAGAGAGGGAAAGCAGATAGCTTAAGTTTGATCAGAGTGGCAGAAGTTCCTAAAGGTTGGGAAAAGGGGGTTGAAGGAAGGACTTGAACACCAGGACAGTGAGTCTGAACTTTCTTATGAAGGGAGTGCAGAGCCTGTAAATGTTCATAATTGGGAAGTGGACAAATACATTTGATATTTTAAAGGAAGAGTCAAAAGTTGGAACAAAGCATTAGTTCAGAATTTCACGTTTGGATAAATTGGATGAATAATAGTAGAATAAAGATGAAATCTGGAGAAGGATATCAGTTTTCTTTTCAATTTAATGCTGTTAATTTTATTTAAAATAAAATCTGGAGGTAACACTGAAGTGCAGAGGTTGGAAGATGCTAGTCGAGGCTGGAAGAGAACTGAACGGGTCAGGAATTGTTATTGTGAGCCATGTGATAGGGAATGAATAATAGTTGAATATTAATATTACTGAACAACACTGAGAACTTATATAAAATGTTAAACGTGATTTTATAGGAGATGAATCAACCTTGTTCCATTAGATTCACTATGCTCTATGTTTGCAACAGAGGTGACTGAGTTTAAAATTTGGCATGACAGGTAACAATGTAGTCATGGATTTCAGGTCGAGGTTAACTGAGGTGTGGTGGGTGACTGTGCAAGTGAAGTCCATGTTAGACTCGGAGAAGACTCAGTAAGTGTGGTGATGCAGTAGATTAAAGCTGTTGTCAAAGGTTTCATCTCTCAGGTTATAGATCAAATTACACATAGCAAAGCTTCAAGGATGCAAGTTAGGGCCTTACAGTTGCAAAGAGGGCAAGATTATAAAGCTCTGGGCCCTTTGCTGGTTGATGTATCAATTGAGAGTTTAAATCCTCTATTCAACCCCAAATCTCAATAGACATATAGAGCTTTTCTTTAGTACTTTAATTTCTTTCAAATATACTACATGTAGCCAGAATCCAGTATATGAATCATCTTTTCTATTTGCACTTACTTTTTATATTTAGGTCAACACTTCTTGCAAGAATAAGTGTGTGTTTGTATGCTGCAAAGCACAGGGTGGAGTGGAAGGTGGAATGGAGTGATGAAAGAATGCTGAGGGTCTCATAGAGCATTATCTTGTTAAAGTTCTGTATTTCTTCTGTAGTCATAATTTTTGCCTTGATGTTCAAATGCAATCCCGTTTTGGCACTTTCTTCTTTCATTGGAAGTTGTTTCAAATCATTGCAACTTTCTGTCAGTAAGATGGTCTCATCTGCATTATCTTAAGTTATTGATATTTCTTTTACCAATTGCACTTCTCCTTCCTCTGAGTATAGCTTAGTTTTTCATATATGTTCTGCATAGAGATTAAACAAATTGGGAGACAAAAATTCACCCTGTCTGTCACCTTGCCTATAACAAACCATTTGGTTGTCATATTCTGTCCTGACAGTGGCTTCCTGCCTGCACTACATTGTGCATGACAATCAGGTGCTGAGGCAAGCCCATTTCTTTTGGAATAACCTGTAACTTTTTATAACTTATGCAATCAAAGGCATTAATGTAGTTTATAAAACATAAACTAAGTTATCCAAAGAAAGCTCACAATTAGATCTCAAGTGCCTCTTCATTTTCGAAATCCAGCTTGAATACCTGGCATGTCTGTATCAGCCAGAGCATCAATTTACTTGAGTGGGAAATCACAGATATGGTCCTACAATTACTACACTTCTTGGCAGGTCCTTCCTTGAAGCTTGGGATACATATTGAACATCACCAGCCTATGGGCCATTGTTTTGTTTTCCATATTTGCTGACATATTCTTGTTAGGATTTTGACAGATTTAAGTCTACCCAGCCAACCTGCACTTTCTACTACAGAAGAAATGGACAACTTTAACATAGGCAATGACGACATTAAAATTGTTAAAGATTTTGCTTACCTTGGTTCAGTCATCAATTCAAATGGAGACTTCAGCCAAGAAATCAAGAGAAGGCTGAGAATTGGAAGGGCAGCAATGGCAGAATTAGGAAAGGTCACGAAGAGCAAAGATGTGTCATTAAAGACCAAGGCTAAGATCATCCACACCCTTCTATTCCCAATTACTATGTACAAATGCAAAAGTTAGATTGTCAATAAGGCTTCTAGAAAAAAATGGACTAATTTGAAATATGGAATTGAAGGAGAGCCCTGCGGATACCTTGGGCAGACAGAAGATGAACAAGTGAGTTCTACAGCAAATTGAGATTGAATTATTGCTTGAGGCAAAAGTGACAAAACTGAAGCTATCCTACTTTGGGCACATAAGGAGAAGGCACGGTTCTTTGGAAAAGACAATAATGCTGGGAAATTAAAAGGTAGCAGAAAAAGAGAAAGATCACATATGGGATGTATTGTCTCCATAAAAGAAGTCCTAGGCTCGAGTCTACAGGAGCTGAGCAGGGCTGTTGAGGATGGGCCATTGTGGAAAGCACTCATTTATGAGATTGCCAGGAGTCAGAGTCCCCCTCAACAGCATTTAAGGTACACACTCACACAGATATGCCCAAACTTCAAAGAAGTGTTTCGTGATTGCAGTCCTAGGTAAATTCTGAACCCCCTTTCCCACCACATCATTCACAAATAGTCCTTCCTCATATTTCACTGTGTCTGCCTCTTTAGCCTATTTACATGGCATATCACATCAAAATATATTCAATATTAAAGTCTATGATTATTATTTTTTAATTGCTACTCCATATGCTACTTAATCTTCCCATTTACTTGATTTATAAAAATGTGATTACCATATTTGGGGAAAAGAATTACATATTCATTCATTCATACATTTAAACTTGCTCAACAATATTGAGAAACTAACTCTGGGATAAGGCAGTAAACAACTTAAGAAATTACCTGTCCTTATGAGTTTTGCTTTCTATGAAGGAGAAAACAGTCAATGAACAAATGAATGAGATAATTTCAGATAGTAATAAATGCAATGAAGAAAATAAAGTAGGGCACAAATTGGTGGAGGAAGGGCAGGAAACGTTAGATAAGGAGCTGAGAATAGAGAAGAAGAAGCCAACCGGCCACATACATATTATGGGCAAGAGTTGTTTTGAGGCAGAGAGCATCAATGAAAAATTTCCAAAGTCTTGATGAGTTTTGGCATATTTGTGGACTAGAAAGGATTCTGGTATGGTTGAAACAAAATGAAGGGAGAACACAGAGGGTGATAACATTGGAGAGATCAATAGGTGTCAGATCATAGAGGGATTTTAAGGCAATGATATAAATTGGATTTTATTAGGTGTGTGACTGGAAGCCATTGGATGACTATGAGAAATGTCAAAGGAAAGAAGCCATTGAAAACCCATAGAGCAAAAGTGTGATAAAACCCTCAGGGACTGTAGGAGGATTTTGAGGAAAATCCATTTAAATCTAAAAATGTATGGGAATTTTTTGTTGCGATAAGGCTTGGTTGCAAATGTAAATTGTGATGATTAATCACTCTTCCAATGTTGTTTTATTACACTGTTGCTGGTTGGTAGACGTTCTCAGTGGAGTTTCAATGACAGTGGTAGTTTCAGAGGATGCTCAGTATATCAGTCTCTTGCAGTCTTATTGAGAATATGAAGACTCTTCTACTTCTGTTGTAAGCAAAGCCAAAAACTATACCACCTTTCCCCTGCATCAGTGGTAGGTGTAATTTGTGAACATGTTGTTGTCGTTGGAACTCTGACTCCTTTTGGTTAGATGCTGCTGTGTGATTGGTCCAGACTAGTGAGCCGTGAACTAAAATTACTTGAGCCATTTTTGGCTGAAGCATTTAATTACCAGTGTGAGACTCTACATCACTGTATATAAGATGTTTATTTAAAAAATCCTTGTGTTTTTTTCTAGGTAAATACAAACACTTCATGGTCAGTTATCACAAACCTCATGTGAAAGGTAAATTAACCAAAGATTCAAGGTAGTTATGTAGGCATATATGTTTAATGTAGTATTACAAAATGAGTTGAAGTTGTACATTCCATGTATATTCCAATATCAAAGTGATATTGTCCATCCATTGAAGGTGATCTTTCTGAAACAGAAAATAGACATTTTAGGGTCTATTGTACAAACTAGAAAGAAAAACCTTAAGTAATCAGCTTGTTTATTTAAAATCTTAAGCAACCAAGATGCTATCCTGATATTAATTTATTGAGTATTACAAAAATTCTAAAAACAGATGAGTTAAAGAAATCCTTAGGAAAATACCATATGAGGTGCTAAAATATGCAAGGTACCATGTTTCTATAAAGCTTTCTATGAATTCAATATTGGGTTTATTGCATTTGAGTAATTACAATTCTGCAATGCAGATTAAGATCAAGAAAATAATGACTACAGGGACTTTCACATTTGTCCAATCTCACTGTTCATTTGTGAATAATTTATAGATATTCCTGAGACTTATTTTCCTAAATATACCATGAAGGAAATTTGAAACTATTTCCAATGACACATTAGGGCAACACATTTATAAAGCCATTGTCTTTGAGACAGGTGCACTCTTGACAATATTATGGACTAAATTGTAACTAGAAAACCCTTTAATATTTTGTTTTTCTGAAATATAAATTTGCACTTATTTTCATTTGTGTAGATTTTTTTCATAATTTTTCCTAATATCAACAACATGTTCTACAAGACGTCTATTTGAGAATAGGGACATATTTCATAGTTATATAAATGAACAGAAATTGACAAACATATCTGCATCATTAATTTCACATATTACATAACAGCAAATCAATAGTTCCCCAAGGACCTAAAAATGAATATTATTCACTAAAGTGCCTAACTTTTCAGGCAGTGGCTGAGATATCATAGAAAAACAAAAACTGTTTTAGTGCTTTCTTGATGGCCAATGGCTTATACTTTGAGGATTTTTGCTATACAACTGTAAGACATTTACTGTTATGCAATGTACCATTAGAGCTTAGCACGGACTGATAGATGACTGCTGTCACATGGTGACAGTGAACTTGGTACAATTCTGATGCCTCCATCTAACTTATTTGGAGAAATGAAGGCAGTAGGCTCTTGCAAAAGCACTTAAATGAGCAGTCCTGGAGGTTGATAATTTGTAACAGATGTTCCTTATAATGGATGGATTACAGGGAGAGTGTCTGTAACGCAGACTATCTCATTCAGTGGGGTTTGAACGATGTTGCTTATTAGCCTGACTTAACATTCTGTGAACTGAGGTGAAACAGATTATGCGAGCTTTGATTCACTGATACATACAGATCAGGTGATAAAAAGTCTTTGAAACAGTGATTAGGTATTTCAAGTGAAGTTTCCTAATAACAGATGCATTTCTTGAGTTGGCTCAAAAGAAATAATTATATGAACCAATAACCTCCTGAACAAAACATGTAATTCAAATAGACTTGTTTTATGCCATAGTTTTCTGTGATTAATAAACACTTAAATTAACCAAATAAGAATGCTGACAAACGAGAAAGCTGACATTTTGATATAGATAATTAATTTGTGTGGTTTATAAAAAATTCTCTTTGCTTGTAATTTTATATTTTTTTACCTAGAACGTTTCAAAATTTAAGACACATTCTAGAGGAACTTAAAACCCATTCATACCATTGGTTTCATTTTTTTTAAAAATCAAAGTATTTATTTTATAAGTACTTCCAAATCCTTTAGAGTCCTTGGTGATGTTTTTAAAGGCCTTCTGCTCTTTAATTTTTGCCTGGATTATTACTAGACATGGAAAGTCCCATGCAAACATTCACAGAATGCATATTTGTGTGTTAAAATAGTGAATACTGTGATTTAAGTCCATTTAATAATACATGTTTGATGCTCATTTTATGTGATATCAAGCTGATGGCAGTGATGATGATCACTGATAAGAAAGCAGCTCTCTTAGAACTGTGACCTCTCTATTGTAGCCTCATCTACACATCCTTTCTAGAATGAAATATAATTTGTGTATTTAACTTTTTTGACTCATTCATTCTTTTGGTGAATTTGTGTAACTGAACTTGAAGCCCTTCAGTGTTATTTCACATATGGGAAATTCCCTTGCATACTAAGATAGCTACTGCATTTTGCTCAAGGACCGATGCCTCCACACAGAATGTTTGGTGCATATAAATATGTGTTAATATAAGCAATCCACTTCAGGAAAGTGTTGCAAGACTTCATTTGCTCAGTTAACTTAACATACTGAGATGGCCCTGATGGTGTTGTTATAGTTTATCCTGATGACAGTAAACTGGCCAAGAACACAGGGATGCCTTATCGACACACCAATTTGACCCCAAGGAAGGCAAAGCAGTCAAAATTCTCCCAATAACTTTCAGAATACTTTATCAAATTGTACTTGTACAAGATGAATAAAAAATAAGAATATTATTGAATATTTCAGTTAATGAATAATCAGATAGGATCACTTTCTGTATAACTTTAGACCATTTTTCTTGCCTTACATACCATGAACAGGGATGCAACTCCTTAATCTGAAAGATTAGGGAAACAAAAATTCTTCCTCTATTTAAGAATATCAACAACAATAGCTACCATTTACTGAGAAGCAATTATCCACTTGAAATCTCATTTCATTCTCCCATTCAACCTGTACATTAGATATTATTATCCCCAATTTAAAAATGAAGAATCCAAATGAGGCACTATGATTTGCCTATGGTTGTCCAGCTGGAGTCAGAGTGAGATTCAAAATCTGGCCTGGATTGCTGTTGCAATGCTGCACTGTATGGGCTGGGTGAAACAGCCACTATCACAGCCATTTTAACAGCTTGAGTCATTTTTAAATTGGACTTAAGAGTCAACTAACATTTGCTGAGCATCGGCTGTAAACTGGTTCCCATGCGAAGTGCTCTGGTTACTCAAAGATACTTCTTTTACTTATCCAGCACTAATACAGACCTTTCCTGATAATTCTAATTTCATTTTTTCACTGTAATAAATAACCCTTCAGCTGTCAATTTTATCTCTCAGCTTTTCCATGCCTGCTTACTTTGAATCTTGTACAAGATATTTTCTGTTTGTAATAAACTGTTTTTTTTTAAGCTATGAATTATTTTTCCCATCCCCCTCACTTTTGGGGGATCTCAGCAATAATCCACAAGTTTCCAAATGTAAAATCTACTGATGAACTCAGTCAATAACGCAGGGTAGAGACCCATGTGCTCATGATTGCCAATCTTTACATATAATTGATCAAATTAAATTTTTCTTATACATATCAAGCAATAAGGTCTATACACTTTAGTTTTTTTAAAAAATAAGATATTTGAGTCATCCATTTGAAAAACTTTTTTTTTTTTTTTACCAAGAATAAGTCACTTTTTAAAATCTTGGCATTAACAGACATCATCTGTTCAGTATTTTCCCTACTCTTTCACCTCAGTTGCTCCAACTCATTAGAGAGCTAATTGCCTTTGTAATTCCAAATTAAGAAGTACTTAGTGAAACGGAGACATTACCTTTGCCAGGTGTTTGGGAGGACAAACTCCAATCTGCAATGAAAGTCAGTAAATGTTTCTTCCAGTCAACTCTGGTCCTCTCTCTGTTCAATATGCATGGGTTCTTGAGTTGTTCAATGAAGAATCATTCAGACACCAGGCTACATGTCATATGGTGTTATACAAAAGTAAGAAAATAATTAAGAATTCAGTATTTTGGAACATGGGTTGAAATGAAACAAGATTTTGGGCGAGAGACTAAAGTGAACTCACCAATTTTCCATCGTCTTCCTTGGAGTTGTGATCAATCATTGGGTTGGCATTCAGCAAAACTTTTGTTTAGAATTTGTGTTCTTGAAGAATTAATTTGTGTTATCAAAAAAGGGCCATGTCATATGTATGTGCTCTACAAGTCTGTATTCTAGGCTTCACATAAAAACAGATTACTAAAAGACACACTAAAACAATCTAAGTAACAGTCACAGAAAACAGTGTATTCAGGTTTAAAAAATGGTCACGTCTTAGAAAGGATTGCTGTTTGCTTTTGGCTGTGTTTATGAACAAAGTTTTTATTAAACAAAGTTTATGAAAAGTGAGCGAGTAGGGTGATCTTTCCAAACAACTCAAACAAACAAGTGAACAGACAAAGTGTATTTTCAATATTCTGCCTGAGTAATATTCATGAATTTAAGGACATCCCTCTGAGTATAAAAGACCATTTTGTTTGTAGTGTTTTGCTTTCATGATTCTTGGCATAATTCATCCAAAAGTAGGCAGAAAACAATGAATTAACAAATATTTGAAAGTAAGAGGAAATGGAATAAATGTTTTTCACTTTTTAAAGCAATTAGGAGTTTTGTCCTTGTCTCATAATTGTAGGAACTGGAAGAAAGTTTAATTGAGAGAATAAGAAGAGATCATGGAGGAAGAGATTTATTATTGTTGATGCTCAGTATTCCTGGTGGCATTTTGTCCAGAGTGATTCCATTCTATCAAAGCCTATGTCTAGATAAGAAGCTCCACAAGGTATCCTGAGAAAATAGCCACTAGATTTTGATATTTTGTACAATTGGCAAAACACAGGGGTCAGAAGAAGTTCAGACTTGTCAGTAAGGTCAGTGGTCATTTAGGTCACTGTGTACGAATGTGGTGATCAATAATCTTGAGTCCCCTGGTTATGGGTCAAAGATTTGGCACTTTGAAGGATCAGAGAACATGATGCCTATCTTTACAGGCTGATGGAGGTAAAAAAGTGCTGTATTTGCAAGTTGGTGTAAAGTATCTTCTGTTCTCTTTCTTGGCTTAGCAAATGATTACATGTTCTTTCATCCAACCCATATATCATCTCCTTGATAACAATCTCTAACTCCTAAGCTGACCATGTTTCTCCATTCCCTTGTTTCTTATGGGATTCCTCTCTCCTCCTCCCTCTCCCTCCCCACTCTCTCCTTCCTTTCCTTCCTTCATTCCCCTTCCTTTCTTCTTCTCTTTCTTCCTTCTTCCCTTTCACAAATATTTATTAACAATTGTCAAGAACTGTAATGTGTCAGGAACCAAGCAGGTTCGGAGAACACAATGGTGAATAAAACAAACAGTCTGGCAATTGATGGGAGGCAGTATATTGATTTGAAGTGCTCACTTTGAAGTCCATCTATCTAGACTCCATTCACCATTCTTCCACTTACTAGGGTGACATTTGACAAGTCTAAACCTCTGTGAGCCTTAGTGTCCTTATCTTCACATTGGAACTGACAATAGTACTCCTCTTACATTGTTTTCATATGATGTGCTAAATGCACAAAGTGAAAAAATGCATACAAAGCCTTTAGCACAATGCTTGGCATACAGAAAGAACTTAATAAGTGTTTTTATTATTTTTAATGGAGCTTATGATCAGAAAGCAAAATGTGCTGCTTAGATGTCTGTAGTAGCGCCACTTCTGTTATATTTTTAAAAGATGTGCCCAGGTCAGGGACGTAAGTTCCATGGTTAGCTGGTTCTTTGCACAGTGCCTGCCACATAGGTATGCTGTATAAATGTTTGGCAAATAAGTATTGAATAGAATGAATGAAAGGTGAGCAAGGTTCAAGTTAAGCAACCTGCCCAAAGTCTCATTACTAGTAGGAGCTTGTGGGGATGTGAAACGATTTGTCTGATTTCAAAATCCGCGCTTTCCTTAAGATACTGCGCCACCAATCATGCCTTACCACCACTTGCCTTCCTCTACCTACTGTAATTCATTATTATACCCATCATTCCACTAAATTCTCCCTTACTAAGGTCATCAATTACTTTGAAATTGCTCAATCCAATGGTATATATTGGTTCATATTTTATTTGTATTTGACACTGTTAACTACTTTCTCCTTCCTGAAATTCTTTTTTAAGTTTATCCTGATGACTTCATTACCTTAGCTTTCGTCCTGTTAGCTACTTCATAATCTTCTTTTATATTCTTCCTCCTCTTCAACATTAGTGTTTCTAGAGGTTCCAGTCTGAGCCTTTTCCCCTTCTCATTTGTCACATACTGTCTCTGTAATTTCATTTCCATCTGATCACGCTCAACTCTACATCTCAATTGCAATGTTTCTCTCCTGGGCTTCATTACCACAAATCTATTTGCTTATTGGATCTTTCTCTCTGGAGGGTCTTATCTTTAATGCTATTCCTTTACCCCCAAGCTATTTTTTCTCTTTAGCTTCCAGATTACATGAAAAGTGTAATCATTCTTCAGTAGGGCAGCCACATAATTTACCACCTAAACCAGGAAAATTTTCAATGTAAAGGAGCCTCATTAGTAGTTATTCTGGCATTCCAAGTCTAACCTGGAACTGTCTTGGTCTAACCAAAATGTATGGTCTCATTTCCAATGAACACACAATTAAGCATCACAACTGGCATTTCTTTTTGCCTATTTCTCATTTTTTTTACAGCCAGTTAGCTTCCAAGTTTTATAGATTCTGTCTTCATCCTCCCTATATATTTAAGTATGCACACTCATTTCCATCTCCATTATCATTGCCTTTTTTCAAACCCTTCTTATGTCTTGTTAGAATTACTGCCAAGGCCTTTCATTTGGTTTACCAGCAAGCCACTGGGTTTCACTCTTCATTAAAACACCCCCTTCAGTTTTAAGAATGAACTTCGTGAAGTGCGTGTATAATCATATCTTTTTCCTGCTTTCACCCTTTGATGGATGTCCATAATTTTTAGCGTAAAAATTAAGCTCTTTTCCATGGCATTAGAAAGCACTTATTCCCAATCCTATCTTACCCACTCTTCCTCTAGCATTTCAGAACTGTCCTCACCTACAGTGGGCAATCACTAAGCAATGAATGAAATCAGCACTTAAAACATAACCACACACACTAAGAACTTATCTCTACAAGTTTACATAAGTGTGATGTAGTAGTAAATGTCGTTTTTATGTTAGGATGGATATATAAGAAAAATGGATTAAGTCTGTGGAAAAAAATGCATAGTGAAATGTGATCACCGTACAATTTGTGACTCTAAAATATGTATGACATAAAACCCAGCTGACTAGAGTTTTTCTCAAAATGTAAAACTGAACTCAGAGTCTTCTTTCAAAATAGCAAAATGCTCCCATCAAGAAACCCAAAATATCTGTCAGCTGACTGAAATAGTAGTGTATAACAGAGAACATGGCTTTTAGCTGTTGCTAAGTAAAGAAAACACAAGAGATTTCATCTCTATCAATCGGTTGTCTGTATACAATGACAACTCATTTGTTTTTGATTAGCAGGTCTACCATCTGTCTATCATTCTCAATCATTTCAGCCAGTCAGGTCACTTGAGTCAACTGCCACTTCAATGAGCCAAATTAAATGTTGGTGCAGAGAATCCAGACATGAATATGATTGACAAAAAAAATGTTATTTTTTAGTCAGTTGTTAAAAAGTTCCACAGGTTAGCAAGCAACTATATGAAAAGCATAAGAAAAAAAGAAAAGAAACTGCTGTTTAGTGTCTAAAATAAATTTTATACGTGCCAACTGATTAGTTAATCTAGAAGTCTAAGCTAGAAAAGAAGGTGATTGGCATAAGTTATTTAAATAATCTTATCTAATACTGGTGATACCAGTTATCTAAAATTTCTATAATGATGCAAGGGATTCCACTAAGACATTGCAGAAATGAGATTTGATTTTCTTTAAGAGGGAGGATATTTTGTATCTCTATTTTAAAGTTTTTTTATTATTGTAAAAACAAGTGTAGTAATTAAAACTTCAATTCCACTCTAAAACATAGATTATTTATTTATTTGCTATTAATATTAACTAAGATTAAACTTACACTGAAACTCTTGTCATTGTCCATTGATCCCTAAACACCAGCATGCTTGCAAACCCAGCTTTACTTTTTGTGACTACTGACTTTCTTACTAGAGACTTTTGAGTTCAAGACAGTACTTCACCATATGAAGGTTATGCAAACTCTTGGTACAATGTCACTACATATTAGATCAAAGGTGGGAAAGAAAATTTAAGCAAAATCTATCTTCCAAAGGATACTCGTATTAAGTACCTGTGCATTTTAAAGCTTGGGAACTTTCTGAAGCGGCCAGATGCTAAAGATAGATGTTTATATTGATTTGGAATCTACATGGCTCACAAGGCTACTGCTATAAGAGGTGTAAAGATGGCACACCTTAATACCACTTTCATTCTCAGATCAACACGTATTAGAAATATGTTCAAGGATTTCACTAAGCGTGAGTTTCCCTTTATATCTGTTTCAGAAAGTAATAATACTTGCATCATTTGAGGACAAAAGCCAGAAAATTCTTAAACTTTCCTTTCTTGCTAGTGAAAATTACTGAAGATTACAGCTTAGAATCTGGAGAGTATTTAATCAAAGATTCTAAAGTGGTTTCCATCGTGGTATCTTTAGGTTGTTTTCAGATATTTGAAAACAAAACAACACATAACATCTCACACCTAGCTAAAATGCAAAGTCTCTTTGCTGTTGGTTAGAATTAAATTATCTAGTTTGGTAACACCAGCTACCTCATGAAAATAAAAGGTTTTGGTGAGAATTAAAATAGAGATGTGAATTATATTTACTTCAATACAATAAAACCTTTCAAAACATAAGCTCATGAAGTTGAATAATAAAAAAAGATATTTTGTGTAAAAAGCTAGCAAAACTTCTGAGGAGGCTCTAATATGCTAATTTTATAGATGAGAAAGCTGATTTAGACAATTTTGCTGTAATGGATCCCCTCCTTTTACCAAAGTTCATTTGTTCCTATATATTAATACATGCTTGAATAGCAATGCAGGGCTGGCACAGGGCCCGCACCTTAGAAAGTGCCCATACTTGGATCAATGCTCTGCTGTCCCTATCTTGAGATTCTTACCAAGTTGTGAGGAAGGGTTAAGCATTTTCATTTTGTACCAGGTCTCACAAATTACGTATTATACCTACTCCTGTAGCTATGCTTATTTTTTTTTCCTTAGCGTTTCATTGTTTTCCCTGCAAGACTTCAAATTACCCAGGAACTTTCTTTTTAGTGTTTCTCACCCTGTTTGGAAAGGCACCTCTCACACCAGTGAGCTAGTGGATATAGAGCCACCAAGTCCTAAGCTCAGTGCTTGGTACAGAGCTTGTGAACAGGTCAGTGAATACATGAATAGCTAAGTTATTAACAAATACCTTTTGATGTATTTAACTGAGAAAACATGCAAACTTTTAGTTCTGTCATGAAAAGTGACAGTGAATTGGGAGAGATTAAAGGTAAAATAATCAAGGAAAAAAATCTTTCCTGGAAAGAATGAAACTAAATTGACGGAAAGTTCAAAATAGTAAGATTGAAAGGCAGGTTGAAATTCAGGTTGAATACGAAGTAATGGGTGAGAGGAGAAACAAATGGTTAAAAGCAGTTGGATGTCTCTCAGCAAGGTTGCATCCTGAGATGGATTCTCTTTTCTCAAGTTCAATTTAACACAAGTCAGATTCATCTTGGAAATTGTAGTTCAAGAGATGAAGATTTTTCAAATTTAGGGGAGAAGAGGACATTTAGAAGGAACCAAGAAATTATTGATTCTTCTTTGACTCTCCCAAGAGTTCCTTGACCTACTGTTCTGCATTAAGAAACAGAGTAATAAGAATAAAAAAAACCTGTAGGAAGAAGTAAAATATTTATCGTTTCCTTTGCCTTTGGGCAGAATCGACAGAACCATGCTCCAACTCCCAGTAACTTCAACTTAGCTAAACCCATTTATTATTTAAACCATGAGAGTTCCCTACCCTCATATCACTTTGGGAAGCATATTTCTAACATTAATTTTTGTAAAATAAAATAAAATAAACAAAACTCGCCTTTTTTTGTAGTCTTTTATAATGCGTTTGATCACTTCTCATATTGCTTGGGAATATCAGTTCTTCACAAATTTTGTATCCTCCTCAGTGAGGTTATCTCTTCAGGATCTATCTCTTTTACCCTGAATAATATAATAGAGTTCTATCCACAGTCTTGCTCACTTTCTCTATTGTTGCTATATCACACTTGAGTAAGTGACTTAAATTGTGCACAGATGTTCAGGTGTGGCTTTAATTTCTTTTTATATTCCAGGATAATAATTTCTTTTAACATATTCATTACTTCTATTATGGTTCTCCAAATTATGCATGGTGCTGTTATAATGCTGGTTCACTGAATATTAAATATATGAGAGCAAGCAATTTTATGCTTCAGGTGATTATTTATGGAAAAATTCAATTTTTGGAGTGTGAGGGTGGAATAGAGGTGGTGAATAATAGCACTGACATTCACAAGCAAAGTAAAGCAATAGTGGAAACAAGCATTCAGGGGAAAGATAGCATTAAAGGAGTGAATGGGAGAAGTAGGGAGCATTACTAGTCAGGAAGATTCAGGTTCTGAGTAGGCAATGGTGGGGTCTTAGGGCTACATGTCTGAGCTCCAGTCCATTGTGCTTGGGAGGCTGGGGAAAGAATTACAGGATTTGGTAGGATGCACACAAGGATTTCATAGACATCTCTAATGGAAAGGGAGATGATAAAAGTAGCTTCATCAATGTAGGAGAATATAAATTTTTAGCTCTCTAATTTTCCACTGAAGCAGAATTACAAGATTACAAAAACATATTCTGTGCCACCCAAGAATGTTCCTCACTCTCAACCTTGAGGAAAGTGGACTACTTAGACCATTCAATGATAGTATACTACAAGAAGATGGATGGCAGAACTGTCTTCATCATTCCCACTTTTATGTCACATATGCTTAAATAAGAGTGCTTTAGGAATTCTGCTGCTGGAATTTAGCCATCATTAGAAAAACTCCAAGTTGAATGCTCAGGTTTGGTCCTGTGGGACCTGTACTATTTATTAGAATGCCTCAACTTTACAAACCAGCGAATGAAGGAGTGGGAGAAAAAAATGTCAGGGTAAAACTACTTTGAGTTTTATTGAACAAGCCAACATTTAAAACAGCGATATGCAAGCATCCGAGTTCCTTCAATTACCAAGAGTTCTTAGCTTTAAAGAATGGTAAAAATAAAAAGAACCAGAAAACTTACTTTAGTTTTTAAATCTGTCTAAGAGCAACCAAGCAGAAATGCAAGCTATTTTTTACTAGTTTTAGAAAAGGAATGCAAATATATAATAGAAAATTGGCAACTTGATCAAACTCACTTCAAATAAAAGTTTGAGCTGAATGTTACATGAATATTCAGACAATAGCAACCTGTTTGAAATTGCTCTTGAGTATAATTCCAAAATGTATGCATTTTATCATCTTCCAGGCATAAAGCCAAAGGCTAAAAGAGGAGAACAAGAAAAAGCTGAACCTGAATTATGTTCTAAACCCTGTTGAGTTTAATTTTACTCACAAAGCAGAATGTTAGTTTGCCACTTAAATTTGCTCCTCACAGCCCTGTAAAAATACCTACTTTCTCATTATCAGCCTCTGAACTGTGTTATTCATTTGGAAAGCTCCAATTTTTGGAGCATCATTCTGAATTACTAGGCAAGTGCTATACAATATATACAAATGACCTGAAGTAGACTGCAGCATAAGAAGGAAGCAATTTTCTATAAATTTGACTGCAGTGTGGGGTTTGCAGTTCCATGAGACTTGTAACTTCAAAGGGCATAAAGGAAAAATTTTAGCTAAATGGAATATCATGAGAGGATAAACCCTTAAAATGATGCTTTATAATAGGTAACACAGATACACAACCTTGCTATTAATTTGTAGAAAAGTTCAAACAACCTTGTGAACAGAAATAAACACACACAAAATGAACAAGCTGCCACTCACCCAGGCACACACTTGCTTCCAAACAACAATTTATCTGGACCAGTGATGGATGCACTATCCAAAATCAGTGAGCCTGAGATGGCACACACAGCTAAAACAACCAGATGTTGGAACTCATTATGTACCTTATATTTTCTGCTCAAGATTTTTATAATATTGGTAAATTCTTTTAAAAAATGTATAATTGGCAAACACTCCAAATGAATAAAAGACAAGATAATCTAAAATACAAATTTCTGCTATGGAATGTGAAATTTTTATTTGCAGAAATTGTGCAAGGCATCTTAGCATGCAATACTCATACCACACAAAATGTAATTGTTTAAGATCAAAAAGGGAGAGGCACTGGGTGGGATTCTGGTATGTTCTAGTTTTTGTCTTGAATGGTAGATTTGTAGTGTATTCAATTTGTAATTTTTCTTTGAGTTGTAAACCTGTACACTTATATTTTGTAAATTTTTCTGTATGTACTTTGTGCAGTATCTCAATAAAAAGTTAAAAGAAAAAGGAGAGGAAGAAAGGGAGGGAAAGAAAGAAAAAGAAAGAAGAAAGGAAGATAGAAAGGCAGGAAGAAAGAAGAAATAAAGAAATAGAAAGAAAGAAAGAAAGAAAGAAAGAAAGAAAGAAAGAAAGAAAGAAAAGAAGGAAGGAAGGAAAGAAGGAAGGAAGGAAGGAAGGAAGGAAGGAAGGAAGGAAGGAAGGGAAAAAGAGAGAGAGAAAGAAGAAAAGAAAAAGAAAGAAAGAAAGGAAGGAAAGAAAGGAAGGAAGGAAGGAAGGAAGGAAGGAAGGAAGGAAGGAAGGAAGGAAGGAGGGAAAAGAAAGGAAGAAAAAGAAAGAAAGAAAAGAAAAAGAAAGAGAGGAAAGGAAGGCAGGCAGGCAGGCAGGCAGGCTAGGAACTGCATTTCCCATACTAAGAAATAATGTGCTAAAAGAAATTGGTATTGTTGTTATTTACTTAATCCAAATAATATGTAGCTTTATGGGGTAATACAATCTGACAGCCTGGTTCATAGAAACCACTTAACTGTCATTTCTGCACAGAAAAACTCTGTGTTGACACTTTCAGACTTTTGAAAACCCCCCTGTTACTTAACAGATGTAAACACCGCCAAATTAGGCACGCTGTTTTCTTGTTTTTGAAAGCAGAATTTAGAAGTTAGTGGAGAAAAAACATGCCTGAGGGCCCCACTGGCTTTGCACTTGAAAAACATATACACACATGCAAATTTCATCTCTGTAGTTTGAGAATTTTGGGGGCTCAGCTGTAAAAATTTGTTTGGCATTAAGTTGATTAAACACTCAGTAACCGCTTTTTACTAAAGGTGTTTTGGACCCTGAAGTTGGATCTGTTGGTTTTGTCTGTTACTAAGGAGCAGTTTTCCATGTTATATTTTCAAAGGCAAAGTTAAGCAAAAATGACATATATTGTAAAATTGAAAGTAAAATGCACTGTAGTGATGTGCTCAAAGTCCATGCATTTAAATTCCTTTGTATGATAATTTATGGTGATCATGTCTTCAGACTGCACTATTAGCATACTCACCCCTAACAAGAAGTTCTGCCTCATCTGACACACTGTCTGCTGTGGTCTGTACCCTGCAGCCATATCTCCCAGCATGCATCAGAAGGATGTTCCTGATCATTAAATCTGCAGAGGATGCTTGCTGAAAGAGGGATGAAGTGCCAGTTTAAAATGTTGCAAATCTGCCTAGTTCAAGGTGGCTTAAGGGGAACTTTTCATACTTAGTCAAAGGGCCCTTTTTTGGGCATTACAATTTATATGACAACATTTCAGAAATCAAACATGCCCTATTTTAAGAAACACACTGAAGCTATGTTTCAACAATTGCTGATAAAGGGTTTGAACATTTAATATTTCATATAATGATTTAGCAGCTATAATATCTAATAAATATTTAAATATGCACACAAATTCATATCTTCAAAAATAGGAAAAATAATTAGTGAGCCAAAATTATTGCTTTGCTCTTCAGATACAGGCCTACTTTTGTGGCAAGAAAATAGTATTGAAAGAAATAGCAATGTGTGAAAATTAATTATCAGAAGATAGCAGTCAAAGGATCCTGTTATGTGGCTTTATTGAATGATTCTCTTTGTGACTACACCGTGGGCAACTGCACAAGATAGAGCTTCGGTGAAAGGCCACTGATCCCAAAGCCGTGTGTCTTCATGAACAAAGATTTATTTTTCTCATAACAACCACCATCAGCCTATGGGTCTCTTAATCAATGCAGTTACAAAACACAAAAAGGGCTTAAAACACCTGATTCGTGTTGGGAGCAAGCTGAATAGAACATAGTTGAAGAACAAATGCAGTTAAAGGGATCCATAAGTACCAGGGAGGGTATCTTTTAGATGTATCTGCTCATGGGATCAGTGATGATCCTTCCTACCTACCTACACTCTAGAATAATGGGTACAAACTTCTCATTACTTGGTATTGTCTTTTTTTTTTTCGTGAATATGCAAAGATCTGGATTCACTATCTGTCACTCATGAGGGCTTTTTTTTTTTTTAGATAATGACATAGCAAAACTCCAATATGCTTTTCAGTTTCCACGTTGCAATAAGAAACTACTGACTGGGATGGGAGTGGATGTGTGCAGCTGAAAGGACGAGTTCGAAGAGCTCGCTCCTCTCCAACAGCAGCTGATCCAACAGCAGCTGATCCAACAGCAGCCGAGCGCACGAAAGAATGTCTAAAACAAGTTACAGAGAAGTACCCCAGGTTAGAGATCCTTAATTTTTGATGGAATGGTTGAATTACCTTGAGAAAACAATATAGTTATTCTTAGAGGGAAGTACTGTGCTGACTATTTAAGAGATTAGTTGTTTATATTTATTTTGAAATAGACCAATGAGTTACATGAAAATCATGAAAACGAGAGGAATTTTTAGAAATTCTGTTTCCACTCCTTATCTTTCATTCCTTAGTATATAAGTGAGTTACTTAGCTGTAGATATGTTTTAGATCATTTTTTGTGGTGTTTCGTTTATGGTATTATTTTTTCCCTTCCTAATAGTCTTATGATAAAAACTTCTAAGGGTATTGAAGTTTCTCTCATGAAATAATTGTTAAAACATGATCTTGTCTAGTTATTTACAAGATAATGCTTCATGGTAAGGATGCATTAAAATGTCATAACAATTATTTCAAGAAATGTGATATTTGTTTAGTAAATGTCCTACACTGCTAATTTCTTTAGAATAGTTACTCTTAAATTTCATTTTCTCATATGTACTTATTTTGTATCACTTCTCTCAAGTCTGAAAAGAAAGTTTATACTTTAATACCTTTTGCTTTAATATGGGGAAAGAAAAGCAAACTATAAACATTATAAGCCATAATTCAGTTTGAAATCAACATAATTTAACAAGGTATAAATGAGCTTCAACGTAGTTACCACTTTATGTATATGGGCCCATCTTGGGTGTGAAAATCTCATTTCTCTCTGGATTTCTAAGAAATTGTCCTAATGATGTACAGTTAAATTAATCAGGAATCAGCGTGAACATTATGGGCTCAGAATGGGTTCCATGTCTAATGTAACAGACAAGGAGAGGCCTAGAAAATCTGAGAAAACTTTGTTATTTGCCTACATGTGCTCCTGAATGACTGAGATTGGTGTTTTCCGTTAGTTTTGTTGCTGTTGTTGTTTTCCTTGCTTGTTTGTTTTTCAAAATCACAAACTGGAGGTAGTTTAATAGCAGAGAAAGTAATGATTATAAGTCATTATTCAGGTTCGCATTTTTGAAAGATAGTTTGTAAAATCATATTCATGTGGTTAAATAATTGTCTTATTTTCCAGATCCCTCTCTTTCAAAATATTATTTTATTTTTATCATGGACAAGAGTCTCTAAACCTTTGTTCTTTATGTTGAAATATATTGAAAGAAAATCTTAATGGGATTAAGAGGAGACTTCATTAAAAATCACATCTAATTCCAAGGAATTCAGGAGGGCGAGGTACATATTATCGCTCCCATGTTATCCTTTACTTGGTTCCTGCATTAATAGTGTGCAATGCCCTACAAAACGGCTGAAACTCTATCACCATGTATCAGGAGTAAAAAGTCTATAGCCTATTGCATATCTATCAATACTGAAGCTATTTGAGGAATTGAAATCATCTCATTTTGTACTTATCCTTTCTCTTTTGGATTATATCTGCACTATATTTTTATAATTTTAAACAGGGAAGATTATAAGTAAAATGAATGAATTGTGAACACTAAACCTAAATTACCCTTTCAGTAGATTTACTGATCTTTCAAGAGAAGTAATGAGAGGAATTCATGTGGGAGCCCATCACACTTAATCTCAGCCGCAGTACACAGTTCCTGAGAGAACCTTCGCGATTTAGTGCATTTTTAATGAAATGGTTACTTACAGCAGATTCTTGCTTCCTTAAGCTTAAACCTCATTTTCACTTTTTCTTAGGAGTTTCTCCTCTCTCTTTTCTTGTTTTCTTTGACACTTGCTTTATATCCTGTCTCTTCTTGGATGCTTTCCTTGGCTTTATGAACAAATTGTATTACATGTGGCTTCAAATAAACCTCCCTACAACCAGTGATTAACAATGCTTCAAGCATTGTGCATCTAGCACAGTGCATGCCACACAATGAGAGCTCAATAAATATTTGTTGAATGAATGAATAAATATGTGAAGCAGTTCAAGAAAGAGGGTGTGTGCTCACTCCCGGTGAGACCAGCACCATGGCTAAGTCGTTTACATCCTGGTCACATAGTCTCATTAGAACGGTTGCTAGATTTTGAAACTTTTCTCTATGACTTCAAAATAACACAGGAAATATTGTCATTTCACAAGTCCAGTTCTTTTATTGACTTTCACTTTGACTAAGTATCCTGCTCATCCAGCATAATACTGCCAGTTAAGACTTCCTAAAAATGGAAAACGCGTTTAACTTTTCTATGCAAAGTGTCTTCTGGCTCTTGCCCTGAGATAAAGTCTGATTTCCTTATTTCAACAGAGAAGGCTCCTGAGAGCATGATTTCGCCTCCCAAAACAGAATCCGGGGCTTCTGCAACGCTAATCTCACGCTCCTCTGTACATGGGGATCCTTCCCGTAACCCAGCCTGCTGCTCTATTGCAGATGCTCTTTCTCCTTTGCCTTAGACATGACTCAAAAAGCTTCTCCTTGGTGAAGCCTTTGTGGACACTCCCTAGGCTTCCTTCGTTCTGACATTGTTTAATTATGCTTCAATGGCACTTTACTCATGTCTCAGAACTAGCACTTGGCATTCTTGAAAGTCTCCCCCAAGTCCACTTGGAAATCTACTGTGGGCACTCCCAAAGCTGAACTAGGTAGTAATACAGCAGATGATTCCTGGTTGAGTTAATGGATGTGCGAAGGCTTCCTTCCTTTCTTCTTTGTGCCACTTATTAAATTTTGAACTTGGGAAAATTACTCTATTGCTCAGAGTTTCTGTCACAGCTTCATTGTGATACTGCAAGTAAAGCTTATAGCAATGTATCTGGCCCATAGTGTTTGATAAATGTTACCTGCTAAAGGGCACTGTAATTGTACTTAGCCAAGAGGGATATTTTTTTAAGTGGTATTCACTCCTTCAACAACTGGATATCAACATTTTCCATAGCTCTAGTAAGTTTTCTAAGAACTTAGTTTTCCTTTAGATACATGTGTCCCCCTTTTGTCTCTCACAGAAAACCACTGCGCTCAGAATGAGAACACCTGAGTTCTAGCTTTAGTTCAGCACCTTCCAAGCCCTGCTAACTACGGGAAAGTCATTTTCTTTCTTTTTGGATAACAGCTGCACTGTTTTTCTCAGGAATTGAGGAAAAATTAAGTGAAACAGTGTACCCTTGTGAACTATTGGGAAATGCCTCAGAAGTATAAATTATTCTTAAAGTATTTTTTTCACCAAGATTTAGTAAGCACTGTGAGAATATTTTGGGAATGTGTCTCTGAAACAACAAAGTGAGTGGCTCAGTCAGAAGCCTGCTGGATATGGCAGTTCCCACGCCCACATTTAGAGTTTGTTTAACTTTCACAAGGGGCTCCCATAGGGCACATCCCACATCCCCAGCCCCAACAAACAGACATACAAACCATTCTTCTATATAAAGCAAAGTGATATGGTGTATGAATTTAATGAGAAGCAATTTAAAAATCTTTTCTAATATGAAGAACTGGGGTATTAGCTATGAGATATATATTATTGGATATGACTCATGTTGATGTAAAATCTTGTGTACTTAAAAGATTTTCCTGGTAACAGTGTATCTTTTTCCCAGAGGATACTTCATTTACAGTATCCTACAATATGGGAATAATATACATATATACATTCTGTTTCTTTTTACAACCTTTCTTAGGCCTTTATGTAATGGGGTTTACATTTGTGATGACATGGATTTTAATGTTTTGTACAGAAAGTAGCTCATATTAACATGGGTGCTTAAAGAGTTGGGCATATCTTCAGAAATAGAAATACTAACTGCTGCCAGTGAAGAAGATACTAGACAAAATACTGGAAGACTTTGCTTTGCTACAAGTAAAGAAAATACTATACAAGATATTATCTGACAAAAACAGTTATGTCTACTTTGGTGAAATATTAAAAATGTTCAACAGTGGGGAGGAATAGTGGGGGGGGTGGAGACAATTGTACTTGAGCAACAATAAAAAAAGTTAAAAGAAATAAAAAGTAATTGTTGTATCTCAAATATTGGGTAAATGATATTATCAAAATTTACTAAATGATGGAGACTTAATGTTGATTAACAATTTTTTAAAAATATTTGTTAGAATACAGATGATTGTTCTTCTAGGCAATAAAATGTGAGTGGAAATAAAAAAACATTGTTCAACAATGCACTGAAGACTAAAAATGGGTACAAATTACTCTAACATCCCACTACTGGGCCCTTGGTATTTACTCGCTAATATGCATGCTAATAATGTGTTTTGAAGTGTGAAGAAGAATGTAGAAAGAGTATTACTTGATGACATAGATAAAAGAGGAAAAACGAGTTGACGACTCTAAGAATTCAGGATGGCTGTACATCCAAACTGGATCATTGAATATTGTAAGCACAAAGTCATGAATAGAAATCATTTATGATATCAGTCCACCATCTTGGTTATAATGAAGATTAGGCATTAAAAGGCAGTTCAAAGCAAGAATATACAGGACCAATTACAATAAAATTTTAGTGTGGTAAATTTAAAGATACAAATATTAAATTATACTTACTTCCTAGATAAAAAAAAACTGGGTCTATGAAGAACACTGAATGAATGGCAGCATGCTGTGTATATCACATCCTTTCCAAAGCATCTCCTATCATCTCCTTTCCAAAGCACACATAGGGGAGGGACTATTTAACATGTCAGCAGATGGCAGAGTTAGGTGGCATGTTTGTGCCCTGATTCTTGAAAGATGTCTCTTGTCTAATCATATGTACATTGGTTCTCTCTTCCCTAATGGAGAGGCACATGGACATTCCTTTATCTAAGATTCACATAGGTGACCAAGGCAAAAGGGCTCTACTATAGACTGAAAGTTTGTGTTCCTCCAAAATTCATATATTGAAACCTGATCCCCAGTGTAATGGTGTAATATTTGTAGGGATGTGCTGGGAGGTAATTAGAGTCCTAGAGACTTTTGCAAAAGTCTCAGGGTACACAGAGGCCAGCAACAACCTGGGTAGGGCCTACAGACCTTTGTGGTGGGGCAGGTTCTCAGGGAGTCATCAGGAAGGAGTTTTTGGAGTTAACTAAAAACTCCTAGTGAAGATTCAGATTTGGCTGTGCATGGGGAGGTCTCAATACAGGTGGAAGAATGGTGTGTGTTGGCCATGTGGGAGGGTTGCTCAACACAGGGACAATGGCAGCTGTCCTTCTTGTCCTAACCCTGTAGCCACACAACTCAGCATATCTGTGTATGACTCTGGTGCCCCCTGAGCTGCTGTCCCTTCACTGGAGTGGAGCCCAAGGTGAGTGCCTATGAGTGAGATTTTGTGCACTGGCCCTTCAAGAAGACATCTGGGTTTCCAGCAGCCTTCTTTTTCACTCGGAAGGATAGAATCTCCACTGATTTTGATAGCCAGATGTTATCTGGGCTCTTATTCCCTGCACTGATTGTGGACTGAGGAGCCTGGTGTGGAGCTAAGACTGCTCACTCCTCAGGAGACACTTGCGGCTGAGATAGCCCCCCTGATTCTCAATTGCTACAGGTGGGTGTGAGGCCACTCCAGTTCACCCCCTATCTGTTTCAGCATGGCTTTTTCTTTATACCCTTAGTTATTAGACTGATTTCAATTACTCTTTAGATGATTATCAAGGTTGATTTTTCTATAATTTGGTTGTAATTTTGATGTCATGGGAGGAGGTAAGTGCAGAATTCACCTACTCTGCCATCTTGACTGGAACTTCAAGAAACTACTGATAAAGGCTTGAGAAATAGTGAGAAAACTGCTGCTGGAGACTCGAGAAAAGGTGACCTTTTCTGTTGTGTAGGAAGGTCTGACTATACTGGTGCCGGAGATGATGTGAACAACACATCATCCACAGCGAATAAATTAAATTTGCCTAAGGATATTTCCAGCAAGAAAATTGAGAGTGCCAATGGGTTTCTGTTAGCTATCTATAAGTATACATACAGAGAGATGAGCTGAAAAGAGATAATCACTCATATGTCCAGCAGAATGTAAAGAAAATCTAAAGCCAGAACTCTGAATTTAAAAACAAAAATACTTCCCATCTCCATCTCACCAAGTGGTCAAGGTCAAGTAACCTAAGAAAAGGCCTCAGTGAACATCAAATCCGGGTTGCTACCAAGTAAAGTATGTCCCCAGGGTAAAGATCCCAAGTGTGTAGCCAATTACGACAAAATGTAAAAACCTCTTTTTGCAACAGAATTTCAACGGCATTGTCCTATAGCAACCAGGCCCTCAGTCCAAGATGGGGAAAACCCGGAGAAAGTGTTAATGAAGGCTGAAAAAAAAACATTGAGGAGATTGTAATTGGAAACTGGAGAAAAGGATACCTGACTTATGAACCGGCAAAAAAAAAAAATAACACGCTTGTCTGTGGCAAGGTGGAAGATAGAAATGGTTCCTAATGAACTAATGAATGTGATTAAGGAGATACGTAGAGAGAATGAAAGTGCTGACTGCTGACTTTTAGTTGTGTTATTATATGAGAAGAGTGACCTGAGCTAAAAAAAAAAAAAAAGGGCCGTCATTTTCAGAAAGAGTTCAGAAAGAGTTCTTGCTGGGTTGAAACATAAATTATTTCTCATTTCATCTTCTTGAGCTATAAAACAACTGAAAAAAATCATTTGTATCCCTTGGATAAATATCACCTAAAGGCATTTTTAACTATAATTTAATCTTGTGAGTGACAACCATATTTGCACTTCTTATAAAGATGATACTCAGTTCACTACTGTTTAAAAAGAAAGAACAGGAAGGCCCCAAATGCAGTCACTTGTGCTAAGCCAAAATCATCAAATGTAGACTTAACACTTCTACCAGTCACAGATTCAGCTTCCCCCAAGACTGTAATCCTCCTAGACAGCAGTAGAGCTGATTTGCCTCATAGCCCACTTCCACCCCGCCGTGGGCAGTCTACCTAACATGGAAACAATCCATTCGTTCCTCCCTTTTGCCTATAAAAGGCTTCCATTTTGTACAGCTTTTCAGAACTTCTTTCTATTTGGGGGAATGGATGCTGCTCAATTCAAAAATCATTCAATAAACCAATAAGATCTTTAATGTTTTTCCAGCTCAATGTTTGTTATTTAACTCTGCTACACCCAGTGGCTAGCACAGTGTCTGTCACATAGAAGCCTCTTCACATATAGGAAAGAATATGGTTTGCCATGAAATAAGTGTGTTAAGAGACACTTGAAAAGGAAAATGATAACCAAGGAGGCAAAGACACTTTTAGACCTACTCTTTTTGCAAACACATATTATTTCAAATGGAATATTTAATCTTGTATGAATTTCTAAATATGAATTTGATATAAGCATCTGGCTGTTTGAAGTTTTTTTTCTCAAAATTCAAAAAATTTAGGTAGTTACATTCCATTTGCAATATTAGTAACATTTTAACAAGTGAAATCTTCAACAAGTAGCTGCATTATTTCAATCAAGTGCTTCAAGGCCAAGTACTGATTTTTTTTTTTTTTTTTTTTGCCAAGCCTAACTGATAGTTACTAATGCTTAGGAACAAGTTTCTGAATAAAGAAATTTGGGTCATACCATCCATTTAAGCACTGTCATGCGGTCATGAAGAGTCTCCTCAACTTCAAAAACACTAAGAATTTAGGGAATTCAAACATATCAATGTCAGAAAAGACTGCTCAAAATACTGCTTAGGCTGTGGGCTATACCAGCAATCCTCCAATGAAGATTCAAACAGAAGAACAGTTCAAACAGAAGGTCAAGTTGAATAATGTGTCAATCAAAAGGCAACTATGAAAAGTTCAAGGTCAAGGACTCTCAGTCAAATTCAACTTACATTTTGAAAGTGAGTCAAGGCACTTTGCCACAGAAAACTCATTAATAACAAGACTTTGTAACTTTATGAAAAAAATCCAATTACTATATTTTTTGGACTAGAAAATGCGCTTCCCCCAAATTTGGGAGGAAAATGGGGGTGCATCTTACAGTCTGAATGTATCTTTACATTTATATTAGTGAAATATTATGTTATTTATGTTATTAAATATTTTACCCAATTTTTTGCTCAAAAATTTGTTTCTTATTTTCCTCCTCTAAAACCTAGGTGTGTCTTATAGTCCAAAAAATATGGTACTTAATTTATAAAAATCAGGATTTACTCAGCCTGAAACTGAAAAATCATCTCTGATGCCATATTCTACTACCTCTCCTCATTCTATAATACAGCCCCGATATTTTAAAAACATATTTACAAGATTCAACAAAGCAGTGTGTCTTTGAATTGACACTGACACCAATGAACATATATGCACATATATATTTTTTCCTAAGATTTCATATTGGTAGAGTTTAAACTTTTCACTGTTTTGAATTTTTTGTGTGTTTAGTTACACAAAATAAGGGATGCTGATCTCTTACCCAGAAAAAAAGTACATTGCTCCATTTATAAGATTATTGTTGCTTTTAAAGAGGAAATCTTTATTTAGCTTTAGAAGAACATTTTATCATTAATAAAGATATTATACATACAAATATATTCTCATGCATAGGGAAGAATTCTGATTTGAGATTATTTTTCTGGTTTGGAACTTCTGTGTTAAAAATTTTTTCAATTCTAAGGACATCATGAACCTTTGAAATATCTTCCCTGAATTAAGCAGTTTGCAATATTTAACAGAGAAGAATGTGATTTTGGAACTATGAATGCTTTCTCCTGAAAAAATGGTTAGTGTTCACTAAAAAATATTAAAATAACTTCATTATTATTGGACACCGTATTTGGAGGGTTTCTTGGGATTCAGTCTTTGAACACAACATTTATAACCATAGAACTTTCTAATTAGATAGGGACATAAGGAGTCATCTACTTTCACCTCTACTTTGCAGATGAGAGCTGAGATGAAATAAATCAGAGAAAGTCACACAGTTAAGTAGGGCCAAAGCTGTGCCCACGCCAAAAACCCTTGACACCTCCTACCCACCCAATCATTCAATCTTTTACTGTATAATGATGCTACCTAGTAATGTTCTTTGATATTATATCATTTCCTGAAAAAAAATCTGGCAACTTATATTTAAATTACAAGTAGATTTTATTCTTTTACCCTGAAACCCATTTCTGGGAATTGATCTCATAGAAATAAAGTTGTTGATACACATGGATGCAGATATTTAGAGATGTTTCCTATAGCATTTTTCATAAATCTTTCAAAACAGAAAACAAAGTTCGTATTTTTAATAGGGTAATGCTTAAGTAGAGACATAGTTATACCATGGACTACTTATGCACCCATTGAGAAGAATGTATTAGAGATATACCAGGTGACATGAAATAATTTTCAAGATTATTGAATGAGAATAATGAGATGCATAAAAAGTATACAAAATATGTTCAATATTTTAAAAATAATGACAAAAATATTCCTGTACATATATAAATCTTCCCAGGATTTCAAAAGAACAGAGAAAATACAAAAGGACATACATTAAGATGTTAAAACGCTTTAAAGTAGGGGAAAGGCATCCTTGCAAAAGCAGCATGGATGATAGTATGTACTTGTTTAATGTGTCTATGTGTGCTTGAAGAGATTCATGACAATACAATTACAAAACTAATGGTGATTATATTTAGGTAATGTGATTTCAAGGGATTTTTCACTCTCTCTTTTTCATATGTTCAAATGATCTACAATAAGCTTGTATTAGTTATATAAATAGAAAAAATCTACCTACATTATTGTGAGAAAATAAAAAGCTGACTTTGATTTAGAGCTCACAAATATGGTTACCATGTAAGAAACACAAAGGTAAGTGTTTATCATCAACTGCACATATTATAAACTAATCAGTTTATGTAGCTAAACAAACCTATGGATCCATTTGGGTACTGAATATTCAGTATATTTCACATTTATTTCAAGTATATCCAGAATCCCTTTTCATCAGTTCACTGATACATATATGTGCTTTTGTTCCTATCAAACTAGACCTACAGCACGGAAATTACTAGAACCAATTTTTGGAAGAGACATTTAATATTGATTAATTTAGATTGATAGATAAAGTAGAAAATGTAACTGTCTTCAGAATATGCTATTTTTCTGAAATCAATTCATTTATTAATTTTTTAAGTAAAAAAATAATGTTTCTCTGTTAATATGTTTATAACTATTTCCAAGTAAAATGATTAAAATACCCCAATATTTTGAAAAAGGAACATGAACTTTATAAAGTGGAACAATGACTCTGTATAACCATATCAATGGCTTTGACTATTTTCACTTAATTCAATAAAACAGGATTAGTTCAGATAGTGATTAGTTAATGTAGTCAAAGCAGTTGACATAGTTTGCATTGCCAGGACTGCCCATGTTGAGTTTTAGTGTTATGCAAATGATTATTTTTCCAAATGCTCACTCTATCCCATAATTTAGCTTTAGTTTAGTCTTAAAATTAATACTATAACTGAAGTTAAGGATTAGTTGACACTGATAATTAGTTAACTTGTATGGTAGGGTTGTTGCAGTAATGTCCCCAAAGTTTTTCCTGCCTTCCTGGACCTACTTTTGGTTTACCCCTCCCATACTCACTGTGCCACTCTAAGTGACTGCATCGGTCACCCAGACATTAGTCAACATGGAACAAGCATATGCTTTCCAAATGTGCTGTGCACTGGGGAGTGCTATCTTGGAACCCTATAAAAACCATGGGGCATCGCTTGGACTAACCTGCTGCAGGGTGAGACCACTTAGAGCAGACCATCTCAGCTGCCACCTTCCGAACAACAAACCTGCGGATGCATGAACGAGTCCAGTACAGACCAGTGGAAAAACAACCAAGCCTAGCTCAAATTACTGACCCATAGAACTGGGTCATAAAGTTTGCAGAGTTCACTTTTCATTAAAAACATACTCTAACAGAAATTAAAAGCATGACTGAATGAGAAATTTGTGGATTCTGGCATGAGGTTTAGAATTTAGAGAAACAAAACAGTTTTGACAGAGAACTGATGCTAGTAGATTGCAAAATGGTCATAATACTTTTCAGTTCCTCCCAAAAGGAAGTTTCTCTTCCCTTTGAATCTGGTATGGCCTTATGACACGCTTTAACCAATAGAATGTGGCAGAAGTGACATAATGTGAGTTTGAGCCTAGGTCTAAGGGATCATGATGCTTCTGTTCTTGGATCTGGGACTCCTGAGACATCATGTGAACAAGTCTGGGACTAGCTTGGTGGATGATGAGAAACATGTGGCCCATTTGCCCCTGTAGCCTCAACCGCTAGCCAGCCGCTGCCCAACCGTGGGTCCTTGAAGTTGCCTGTCAGGTGACTATCGATACATGAATGAGTCTTGCTGAGACAGGCAGATATAATCCAGATGAGTCCAGCCCAAGTTGCCAACTCATAAAATTACAAACTAAACAAATATTTAAACCACTAAATGTTGGGGTGGTTTGTTTTGTAGCAGAAACGGATGCAAACTATCTATGTTTAACAGTCACCACTACATATTTAAGATAACTAATCCTTATTTCCTTTCTTATACTTATTCATAGGAAAAAATGATGCACAAGGAAAAGGGTATTCACTGAATCTAAGCTGTAAAGTTTCCTACGTTCTGAAGATATTTATATCTCAACATCTAAAATGTGAAAAAATAACACAGAACAATGGATTCTTCCAGTCAGAATTTTGGTATGAGACTAAATGTGGTTGGAAACAGCAATTCCAGTAAAACACACAAAAAAGTTAGGTAAAAAAAATGATTCTTTAGTTATGCTGCCTGATTATTCTTAAAAGTAAATAGAAGCATTCTTACTGAAATTCTTGCATCTTCGACACGAATTAAAGTTATTTTAAACTCCAGGGCCTTTGCAATACCCTGTTCTGAATCATTACTGATGTGATGGGCATAGTAAGCAGAGCATGTCACAGGTTCCTACACAGGAAAAGCCAAAAGTCTTTCAGCATTTCTTACTACTTAAATCATGGACAATGGCAGCTAAGTGCAGGTTTCAGAAATGCCTTTAGGAAATGCTGTTACTATAGTTAATAAGTATTTTAAAACAAATTTTGTCATTATGCTGCATTTATTTGTGGGGCTGTTGATATTAAACAGGATAAAATATAATATTTTATAGTTTTTTAGTAGGCTTATTGATAAGAAATCCTTGAACTATTAGTACAATGTTGCATCTTTAAAATTAATGCATTCTAAGTTATTTTAGCTAGTTTTGTTTCAAAATGGTTAATTATTTTGGTTTTAGAGATGTGTAAAATGTACATTGAAAAATGGTTTAATTTTAGGGTAATTAAACAGCTATCAGTTAGATTATTACCTTACCTTATACTAGTTGATTAATAACCTCTAGTAATGAACTTAGTTGAATTAAATTGAACATTCATTCTAAGAACAGTCTTTTTGCTAATGATATACTTGGTTAATAATTCAAATTTTTTCTCTAGAGTTTTTTCTCTCAACAGTATAATATCTCAGTACTATAACATATCACATTAAATAGTTGTTTAAAATTCTGTCTAGATTAAGAGTTCTTGAAGAGAGAGATCATGCTTTACTCAACCATCTCTCTATTCCTTACCCTGATATAGCACTAATATACATTATAGGTAACCATTAATCTTTTGGAAAATATGTATTAAAAATTTTCCTGATATTGATGTTAATTTATTACTATTTTTTTGTTGCAGTGATTTAGCACATGGGCAAGGAAATGAGAAAGTGACTGTGTATAACAGTATAAAATTCTACTAGTTTATGTAATTATTAAACAAATACTGTATTTAGCAAAAAAATCTGCCAGGCATAATGCCAGATGGAAGCAATGTTTAGCAAGACAGGTATGATTGCTGTTCTCACAAATATATAATGTGATAAAGAAATAAATGTGGAAGAAAGCAGAAATGTTGGTTTTAGCCTGTTTTCCTTAAGTGCATTGTATTTTTAGAACTGCCTCTAGAATAATTAGCAGCCTCCTAAAAAAATCTTCACATATTACTTCTCAGAAAAATATCATTATGGCCCTAAATAGTGAATCTTAACATTGTAATAGTTAATTTCTTTTTTATATACCCAACAGTGAGCTCCAAGCAACATGTGAATTTATGTAAAACACATCCTAAGCAACATGTAACTTATCCCTGGATTTAATTTGGAAAAATCCAGCAGTTTAACTTTTGTTAGGAATATGTAACTTGCTATAATTGGAACCAAGCATAATCATGGCCATTTACTTAACTTCAATAGGTGATATGAGAAGCTTTCTTTAAAACAGAATTACTATAATAATAGATTAGGTTTGCTTTAATTATAAGATCACCATCTGTTATTGGGTTTTGATAGACAAAACCTCAGTACCTTTCATATTTTTCTGATGCCCATTTCCACCTAGAATATATTTCCCACTTCTGCTTCCTCTTCCTCCTTTGCCTGCAATATTCTTTATTCTCCTTTAAGAACAAGCTTAGGTATTGTTTGGTTTAAGAAGTATGCTCTACTTTTACAGACTGGTTGATGCATAACTTGGACTGGATTCCTTAAACATACTTCTACCATTGCTCTTGCCACATACCAGTTTATAAGTCTGTACCTCTGTACAACTAGGCTTCAGAAAGGCAATGCTATTTCAGGTGTGTTCATTTACCCTTCATAGAATGTGGTATTGATTGCTACAGAATTCTCAGTTCCTGGGAAGCTGCCTGGCATGTAGTTGCTCAATAAATCTTTGTGGGACTATGCCATATTCAGAATTTATCTGTTGTATACTGATAAATACTCTGTACATCCATTAATTATTCATTAAAGAAAATGGTAACAAGCTTCCAAATTCTCTAAATTGATCTTTTCTACTTTTATAAGACATATTAGATAAAGGAAGAAAGTGAATAATAGCCCAATAGTTATTTCCAAAATTCCCTCTTCCTCCTTTTCTAAGAAAGAAAACATCTTTGAGAGGCTACCTACTGAGTTATTAATTCTAGACTCCTAAAGTCACTTTTATATTATAATGTGATAAAAATAGTCCATAAAGGAAACCATGAAGAGGATTTTGAAAGCTAAAGCTAAAGACATCATAACAGTCAGGCACTCTTTAGAATTTAATACAAAACAGATGCAGAAAGAGAAATTGAAAAATAAAGGTAGAATTTCAAAGATGTCTTTAACATAATGGCCTATAAAAAACCTAGTTCTTTGACAATCTCTTTAGGAAATAATATAGGAGTCAGTCTAAAACACAATACTTACATATCAATAGCATTTCAAAATGTAAAACTGAATGATGTTTGCTTATAAAATCATAAACCTTATGTGGTATTAGAGAATAAAGACAGCCTTTTATTTACCAAGGCTTTCTTTCAAAAACTAAAAAGCAAAATCTTCTTATATATATGATTCCTACAAAGTAAAAAACTCTACTGTTAAGGGCCTTATTATATTATGCATTTCATCACTCTGCAGGTTAAATTATATCCCTTGGATACATAGATATATATGCCGGGAATTCTTTTTAAAATGACAGAAAACCAACACAACATATCAGCATTGCTTTGACATGATAACTTGAATCTCTTTTATCTTTTTTCTTTTACTAAAGACTCCTATGATTATTATTTCCAGGGAAAATGATTTCCTTTAACACAATATCAAAACTATTTAAATTTCTTGTAAAGAAAAAAATGAATAAAACTGATCACTGATATCATTCCCTATAACTAGAATAGATGCTAGAAACTTTCCTCAATTAACAAAAAAATAAAAGTTACTAGATATTATAGTAAACATTTATTTCTATGTGGCCTACTCTAAATGGCTAGTTTTTAGCTTGTATATGCTTACCTTTATTAATTCCTTTAGTAACTCTACAAATTTGGTCTTTAATACACAGCAGGAACTGTGTTGAGTTCAGAAAAATAAGCATGTTCCTAATTTCTGAAAATGTGAAGATTAGAAGGGAAAGAATCCTGCAATATTTATAGTAGAATTTGATACTTGCCCTGGCGGAGGGATAAGAAAGGAATGAAGGAAGCACTGGGTGCTCTGAGGGGGAGGAAAAGACAGAATCTGAAACTCTATATCCTCCAGTTATCTAAATTGAAAGCTGAATTTTGTGGCTAAAAGCTGAACCAACAAAATCATAAGTAACAAATTGGGTATGAACAGATACAATTTTAAATGTCTCAGATATGAAAACTGAACATTCCCCTCAGAAGAACTATTGAGACCTTTGCACCCTACATTCTTTGCCTCATCTTCAGCAGTGAAAGCAATGTAACATTGCACCTCATACCTGTTTGGAGACATCTATCTTAAAGACTAAAAAGGGAAGTTGATAAAAAAAAAAGGTTCACTCAGTAAAATGAACAAATACAGCAGCCAGAAAAGTGAGCTTTAAATAATGGAAAAACTCACCCTCAGAACACCTGAAGAGGCAAGTGTATGTAGTAGGATATTTTGACATGTTTTTCAATTCATCCTCAGTAACATTTATAGGAGGATTTAAAAGAATAATTAGTTGATTTGATGCTACAGAATATATGATTTTAATGTTTTAATAGTGATCAAATAAGTAAGGTAAAAATAGGTTGCACTGTCTGGCTAAAGAGGTGAGACTGCAGAGAAGAAACAACCATTTTTTACATCTCTGATTTTCAAAAAGTCACAGTGAAGAATTAATTATAGCTAGTTTTAGATCTTTATATCTTTGCTTTGAAACGTGGGGCCAGACTTGGAACATCATTCAAGGTGGGGAAGTTTTAAGCTCAAAGAAGCTTAGATGATAACGGTGGCTGTGTAGTAAGTGTGTCTGTGTTGCTCAGAACCTCAGTAGTGAGACCCTTTACCCCCTTCTTTCCTGGGGCTCAGTTTCCTCAATTATATGTAATTTGCCTAACTCACAAAGTCATTGTGGAAATCAAATGAAATAATACATACAAGAGAGAAAGGGCAAAAGTTCTCTTCATGATATAAAATTCTATTTATACATTTTAGCCTAGGTCTTAATTGAATAATGAAACTTCAAATTTATTATGAAGTGATTAACTAGATGTTGAAGAGTCTGATTTGTAGGGTTGCCTTTAAAATGAACAACAGGGTGGAGAATGACTGTGTGAGTGGGGATGGGCTGGGTAGAGGAGGGCAAGGGGGAGGAAACTGGGACAACTATAATAGAATAACAATCAAATATTTAATACAAAAGAAATAAAAAATAAAAGTAGATATAGCAAACATTTTTGGAAAAGAGAAAGGTCACTCATAATAGTAAAGTTTATAAATATTAGAAAAAAGAAGTTGTGTAATGCAAACGTAACCACATAATCATAGCATAAACTTTGTATGTATGAATAGTTGTGGTGAATATATGAAAATCTTACCAACGTTGAGAATAATTGTCCCACACATTCTAAAATGGATGAAGGGTATTTTTCCATTGGTCACAAGATTATATAATTTAATATTAAACGTATTGAGAAAGTAAGAAATTTAAAATTTTGCCTCCTAAATATTTCTACATATGCCCTACATTTGATAAAAGACACTGAGAGAAGTGTCACATAGCAATTCAGAATGAGTTTGAAAAATGACTGTCCTATACGATAATTGTTGAAGTTTGGGGAAGTTGTTTATCTTTCTGAACTTCTTTTGCTTCTGTGAAAAATAAAACTCCTAAACAAAAACAAAAGCAATTCCTACATCACAGGGTATTTGTGGGAAGTACATGAAGTAACTTTGGAAGAGTTTAGCACATTGCCAAATATCTGGTGGGCACTCAGTGGATGCGAGCTATGATTTTTTTCTTTTATTATTACTTGTACCTGTTTCCAGTGCTTTCTCTGAGGTGGCTGTCTCAGGCCAGAGTTTCAGAGAAACAGTCTGAGTCGTTGACTCCTTGACACATGCCATTAGGAATAACATTTGTGGGATGAATGAAGAAAGCGGAACAGAACACAGAATATGTTTAACTCTGATGCAGTCACAGTAAAGGCCTCAGCTTTTCCCACAGGGTACATTGGAGCTAAGGCGACCCTTCAGAATTGTTTTACTTTGAAGCAAGGGACTTGGCCTTTGTCACCATCCATATGCACTCATTCCCCGTACCTAGGGCACAAGCTGGGGGTTAAGGCATAGCTTGAGCCAGACAACTTTCATTGGCTGAGAGCAATTTCCAGAGAGGGACTAAGTTGAGAGCTGTTAGCCTCCAATACTCCTAGTGGCTTGGGGAAGGAATGCCTTATTCATGGAAGGGGAATCTGGTAACACACCATGGCACCTACTACAATGGCCTATGGTGTCCTCATTTGGAACTGACACAATTTGTTATCCTTCCTAATTTAATAAACTTGAATAGGCCCACAAATCACTAGGACTGATAAAAGGGAACAGAGTGCAAGAAAACAAGAGGGAGATAGAAACATTTTAAAACATTACTGAGATTTGAATAGAAGCCTCTTAAGAAATAATCCAAAGCAAACACTGATTGTGGGCAAAATTGGAACATTGAGAAAAGAGCATTAGGCTGAAAATAGCATTAGGCCTGAAAATAATTTAGATACTCATTTCAGTAACTTCACTTGGACATTTGATATAAGTAGAAAATTACAATTCTATAATTTAAAGAGTGGGCTTGAGATTATGCATTTATTTACTTATTCATTTATTCTAAAGTGTTTAGTACATCTATAATTTATAAAAATTTGTGCCACTTTATAAAAATAAGTCTGTCAGATTGGGATAAGGAAGCAGTTCTAGAGTCAAGAGCTACTGATTTTTCTTCAATGTACAATTGCAGGATAATTAATAGAAATTCAGAGTAATAATGAATAAATGCAATGGCAATTCTGACCTGAAACTCAAGGTGTTTGGCATTTTACTTTGCAGGGAAATATTTATTAGAAGTTTGCTATACATATTAGAAAGACTAATAAGTCTAAGTAAGTAATTCACTATTGAAAATGACTTAATTGAGAATTTGGATTAATGGACATCACTGAAACAAATCTCATAGACTTTATGGTCAAGGTTAAAAACAATAACAACAGTTGCAAAAGCCTACTGGGGCCTACCATTGGTCACATTTCCAAAGAATCGGGCAGTTCTTCCATATTAAGTCCATCCTCTGGTTGTATTAAAAACAACCAATGGAAAGAGAATGCAGTATACTAGAAATCTAGTCTGAGTTAATGTATACATATGAAATGCAAAAAACAACTTTAGAGAAAAACAAAACTTCCAAAAGGGAAAAATAAGGAGTTCTAGACAAATAAGCACATCTTAATTTCTGGAGTTGACAGCCCAGGAAAGCAAATGCTGTTAAGTGGTAAGGAGTGATTTCTGTTTCTCATCCCCTCTTTTCCAGCCCAGTAACCTGGAATATCTAACTGGTTCTGATAAGAAGCTCTGGGAAGTACGATAGTTTTAGCCCCTCAGAGATCACAGAACACAGCTATTGATCTGATTTTTCCCAACACAGCCCGCACTAAAATTGTCTTTCTTTATTAAGAATTTTTTTTCCTCTAAATAAATAAACCAACCAACCAACCAACCTGTAGTTCTGCACTATAAAATATTTGATAGCAACTAGTAATTCTCATATAATCCATAATGCTACATAAATATACTGTAAAGATAAAGCATCTATCAAAAATAGAGCTTCTAAATGAATAAAAAAGCTTCATATCCCTACCATAGTATGTACCATACCAAGAAGGTTGTTTTGGAAGTATTCTCTTTAAGTAAACAAAGTGAGGACTGTATGATTTGGATGGCTAAGCCTGTCTTTTTAGATGTAATCACTTTGGAGGCATTACTTGATTTTACTAAATTTGACAAACTACAAAAAGTGAAGAAGAGACTCCAAATTTTGCTTTTGAGACCATCTGTCATTTAGAGTAAAAATGGAGGAGGGTAATGAACACGGTGTTGATGTTCAGCTGTGATCCTAAAGGTATCATTGTCCACACATTACTCAGATGACACCTTCAGAAATTAAGGAAGGGTCTGTCAATAATAGGCTGTCTCAAATGTCATCTAAGGCAGTTATATGTCATTCAGTTCTAATTTTATGCAAAAAGGCAAGGAAAATAACTATTTATAATAATGAACTTTAACAGAATTGTATGCGGTATTTAATTATACTAAAACCTCTGAAATAATGCTATAGTTGACTAAACTGAGAAAATGTTTTATTTTCAAGAGTTGTTTTTTTTTATATTCAACAAACATTGACTGAGTGGCTATTTTGTGGACCTTCACAGTGCAAAGTGATTGAACATAAAATGTCATATTAGCCTTTGCTATTAGGAGCCCTATAATTTAGCTTACAATAATGTCATAGAATCACAGATTTTAATGGTATATTTTGGTCATGATCATATGACCATATGAAACCTACACATATTTTTTTTTTAATATTATTTTTCGCTGTGGGGAATACTGCTACTTGGAGAAGATGGTGTGGTGCAGGCACATTCTGTAACATGAGACAGGCAGGGAAAACGGATGTGGCTCACTTTCCTGGAATGATCTGAAAGTTCCAAAGCCTTGAGGGTAACCTCTCTCCTTTCTAGCCTTCAGGCTTTGGTTGGTTGGTTCTCTACTATTCAGTCCTATTTGAATGATTTCTGTTAAGTTAGGTGAAAGACTGGGAGACCGCTGTTATAAAGCAAATACGTGGCAGTCACAACATTACATCAGAAAACAGAAAGTTGGCGGATTACCAGGTTGTCAGGATTCAGAGCAACACAAAGATCTGGGAGGCACAAAATCAAGCGATAAGGAAGGACAAGCACTTTGCCAGCCAGGGAGATGGTAGGGAAGAGAGTCCAGGAGGCTACAGTACTTGAAAGTATGAATATTACTAGTGAGTAGAATGAGCCAAAGAGAACGTGTGCCTTTGTTAGAGCTAATGGTCATCTGCCATTTCGTACGTGTGCCGATTAGTTGTGAGGTTCCTCCAAAACTCACATCTGCTAATGTGATGAGGAAGAGGATGCAGCAGATGCTCACGAGGTCCTCGGAGCTTTGTGCCTCAGTAAACACTGGCAGCATGTCCAATAATTTTATTAATTTTTAAAACATTAACAGTTATCTACCAGGAAAGAGAATGGTGCCAGTAGAGCACAGTAGTCTTTTATTCTGAGGCTTTTATTCCTTAGGAAATAGAACCTAATTCTGAATTAGATAAACTAGGAATAGAAGTACCAGGAAGACGGACATAGGCCAAAACCTTCTTAGCTAAAGTAAAATCTTTAACATATTAGTTTATATTCTGGCCCCTTTTTATTTACCTCCTGCTACACAGAAACCATGGATATGAATGAGGCCCGTGCCTTTATGATTCCTATGCTTGATAGAAAGACTATCACAATTACTTCTACTTTCTAACTTTCCGACATTTAGATCTGCTTGGCAATAGAATGGACTACTTTAAAGGGGTGAGTTCCTCATCCCTGAAAAGGTTATAGCAGACACTTGTACCAACTGGGAATCGTATCAATTTAGAACAAACCCCATAATCTGGCAAGATCCCTTACAACCCTGATACAGTATCTATTCCCATCCTAGTTTTCCTTTCTCTTCACTTTTCCCCTATCCCAATGCTGTATCCATCCTCTGTGGTCTAGGTTGGGTAGCACCTTTTTCCCCAAATACTACTTGATATGATAATCATAAGAAATTGATGAACTATTGTACAAATATTTTTTAGCTGAGTACTTGGCATACAGTAGATGCTCAATTAATTCCTTTTTATGCTTCCCCCTAATGCTAATAATTCCTATTAATCCTTTTTTCTGACCTCCAACAATATTTGGCTATAATAATTTAGTAATTGTTCTTATGTTCATGTTTTCCTTGAATTATTAATATTCTATGTAATTTTAAAATTTATCTAAGACTAGAACCAAGTCTTCCTTCTACTTTTATTTCCCACAGTTTATATACAAGGGCTGAACACATAATGGCCTATTAATACAGAGAGGATAGGCTTTATAAAGAAGAATAATGAACATAGTTTAAAAATCACATTGCATTAATTTTGTTACACCACTTTAGTATTCACATGGCCTGGAAAAGTCTTATGCTTTAGTGTCCTCATTTAAAAAATAGGGTCATATGTCAGTACTCTACCTTCTTTAAGTGTATGGTTAAAACTAGAGATTTGGGTAAATATGAAGGACCATTAAAATAATGCATTTTGATTTGGCTGCTCATTTAATTTCAATTTAGTGTTTTGGTAGAGTTCACACAGAAAAGGCAGTTCTTTAGCTGACCATCCTGATGGCAAACATTTTTTTTTTTCTATGCCAAAAACGCCAGAAAAAACTGCAGGCTTCCATGATACTCAGTGTAACCATTCTTTATGCATTTTTAGAATTAAAACTTGCCTATATCACAAACAAATAATTAGGGATTTCACTAGTTCTCCATTAAGTCTGTGGCTTTGGGCCACATGGCCATCCATGCTCAGGTGCTGTTCAGACGTCCCGAGATACTAAGAGATTCTCACACAACTCTGACCATCATACACATTTGTGTCAAAACATAATTGTAAATGCTTTATTTGATGAAAGAATGGTTATTTAGGTCCAAAACCCTTAATGGTTGACTTCCTAACTGTAATCTCTGCTTAACCAGTCTGAAGTGAATGTTCAATCTCTGCTCCACACAGCTGTTCGAATTGTCTGCTTAAAAAATAAATCTGAATCACATCACTCCCTTCAAAATACAACCCCAAATCCTTGGCTCAGAAATTGGTGTCTTTTACTTGTTGATGAGACCTCTGCTTCTTCCCTTTAAATTTATTCAACAAAAACTGACTTATTGTCTACTATGTGCCCTCAGGGTTCTGTGAGGGCCATTGTTTCCTCACTGTTCCTGTAACATACTCTAACCTCCTCCGCCTTTCTGTCTTGCTTACCCTGCTTGCTTCATCTGAAATGCAGTTTCTCCTCCTAGCCACCTGGCAAAATTTTGCCTACTCAGGTCCAACTCAAATACCAATTCCTCCTGCCAGTGGTGTGTGGAGTTCTCTGGTGATAGCACAGTGGAAGCACATCACTAGCCTCTCCTGCTGTCTCTCCCCTTAATCTGTGCTCTCTTAGGGGTGAAGGACCATGCCTTTTACTTTGGATGCCCCACAGTAATTAGCTTGTAAAACGCAATTAAAATCAAAATCTAATTTGTCTCATTCAGTTAATTCATATCATTGCCAAAAAAAGTGATTTGGGTAAATTGGATCAGATGTTTATGGACTAATTCATTCTCTCAAAAATGCAGTCCAAAAGCACTATTTTATTTAAAACATAACAATGCACATTGTATGTAGATATTATAAAAGCTGCACACAAAATTTGCCCAGAGTGTTATCTACACATGCAAGGCTGTGCATAAAAGACACCAGTAGAACTAGCAGAGAGGTAGAGAACTTCATTAAGCTATCTTTTGTCATGCACAAGATGCTAAATATCAACACCACTGGTTACTTTTTTTTGTCGTAGATTTGGTTGCTTCATTTGACACTCTGTAGTGTGAATGTGCTTAAAAAATACACCCTCCTTTCTCTTCTGATTCACTGTCATGCAATCACCCACTGGTGCATTAGGTCCCAGAGCAGTTAATCTAGAGAGGACTCCAGTCAAAGGCACACTCTGGTCCCGCTTACTGCCCTGAATTCTGTTTGACTTTCTTACTCTGCTGGGCCAGCTATTCCCCCTAAAGTATCTTGAATGGTTCTCCTTTGAAAACCCGCTTGGTACTCTTCTGAACAACTGTCTTGCTCCTTGTATCCCTGGAGTCTTCAGTTGGCCTCCAAAACAGAAGGTAACCACAAGTCCAGAGCCTTTCCAAATCTCTCTTCTATACAACACTTTCATTCCTTCTGCTAAAACATATAATTTCTCTGACACTATTTCACAAGGAGAAGGGCAGGAGGGAGATAGAATGCTTTGCCCCTTTTGCTCTCTGTCTTTTCAATGTCATGAAATGGAATTGTCTCCAGTGTATGTCCTTGAAGACATCCAGAACCTACTCCGTGTTTGAGGAAATTGGGGAAAAATGGCTAGACAATTTCTTTTACACCTTACAATTTTGAAATTTCCAATTTTAATAGTACATATGTATTTCTATTAATTTTACAAATATACTAAAAATAGTAAGCTCTACATTACCTTAAACCAACATATTTTTCTCACTTCTCAATATGAAAATTTGCTTTAATTTTCTATTTTGTAGTTTATGATTTCTGTCCACAACCTAGAGCCTGATTTCAACATGGCTTGTAACAATATGGGTTAGCAGGGAGTAAGGAGTAAATTCTGTACTTCTCAAGGGCAAGAACAGCATGCACGTAAAGAGGAAGGTAGCAGGTACTATTAACTACCAACTTTATGACAGGAATTAAAGGTATTTATTGATATAAATGAAGGGCATCAAACTAAATTGGTAATGTCTAAGACACGAAAGCAAAAATTCATGTAATTTGGCCAGGACACTTAATTTCTCTATTGGTATTTTAAAATAAAGAAGGGGCCCACTTATATAGAGGAAAAACAATATTCAAAATGAATGTTTACAGATAATCCTGAGAAGATATATTAAAGATGCTAAATATTTTATTTTCAAAAGAAACATTTTTGCACAATACTTTTTCTGATTCTGTTTTGTAACAAGATTGTGAAAGCTGAAAATCTTTCTATCAACTCAAGGTAAAGAAAAAAGAGAGAATTCACAAATTAGAAGAAAATGAATTTAATTTAATATGACTTAAATTTTGCATAAAATCATTAATAATTAAAATTAATTTATTTAATGAAATATGGACAAGTAGTTGGTAATTGTTTCTTATTTATATAGTCTCTTTCATTTATTGCAAAGTAAAATAGGATGGAAAGAATAATTTGGAATAAAATGTTTTATTTTGTTTACATTGGCAAATATAACAAAGAGGGCTCATGTTTTATTCTCCTAATATAAATTTATCAATTTCAGGAGTGAGAAAGGATCTTAGAAATTATCTGGTCTGACTCGTTCACTTAACTTCTTTATGACATTAATACCCACGTAGGTCCAGTGGTCGACTGGCTTTTTGTTACACAGCTGACTAGGGATTGAACTGGAAACTGATCCAGAAATTTCCTGACTTTCGGTCTAGGACTTATTCACTGTATCACATTACCTTTGTAATAAAATCTAATCCAAAATGAGTTTTATTTGTTTGGGCTTGTTATAGTTTTAGTGTTCTACTGTTTCCCAAAGTGTTTAGAGAAAAATAGACTGATTTTAATAAGCATGTGACAGTATTTTAAATTGGGTTTGTAGGTGAAAATTGTATTTGGATCTATCTCTTTAGCAAATATATGGGATATTGCAGCCAAAACCTCTCTTTCCCACCCTAATTTTACCCATCTTTCTCTTTCCTTATCATGTTTCCCTTTTATGTCTTAAAGAAGACAATGGGGGAAAGGTGTTTTTTCCACTTCTCCTTCTAGTTGAGACACTGTGATGAGTCTATAGGATTTGATTCAAAAGATTTCCCTCTCCGTTTAGTTGGTTGCTATGTAGATATGTAAAATAAAAGAAGATATTACAAAGAAAATAATTAGTGGGCAAGAAATGAGTGTGCTTGTGAATGTTCGTCTGAGGCTATCGTGCCTTTTTGTTATGGGTTGCATGTTTAGCTCTGTAGCCTGTGAGAAATTAAAAAACTTCTAAAAACTACCTTTTCTTGAGAAGTAGGACAGGCAGGTTACCTCACTAGTTTATTGTATCATAATTACTGATAAGAATATGCTAATACTAGTCATTTATGCAACAATATAACTTTTGAGAAGTAACATGGAAATATTGACAATATTATTCAAGTAAATAAAAGTTGCAAAGAAACCAGACTTCCATAATAAAGTATTACCGCTTTCTTACTGGGGGGTTTTAAATTATTACTTTCAGTGTGACCTAATATAAAATAAAGTAAGAACATAATCATTTACATCAAATTGATTTTTTCCTATGTTTCTTTAACATTTCATAGATAAGAAAGTTTTTATATTTGAACCTAAATTTCTAAAATTATTATTACTCAAAAAATAAAAAAAAATGTATTAACTTACGGCCCTGATGCTTTCAAAATGTCCACCTTCTTTCTCGAAGTCGATGGGCTGTCCTTTTAGAGTCCAGTAGAAAGTGACGTCCAAACTAGCATCGTGAATTGCTTTGCAATTAAGAACAATGCTTTCTCCTACTGTTAACTCTGTTCTTTTAGGAGTAAGTTCTATTCTTGTAGGTTCTATAGAAATAAAAATGTATTAATTAACATAACATACTGCATTTCCTTGCATTCTATATGCTAAATAATAGAGAAAAACCTAAGCAAGGAATCTATGCAATAAATTGCTCCAGATACACATTCTTTAATAAACTATTATTAGCCCTGACTGGTGTGGCTCAGTATGTTGGGTGTCATCCTGCAAATGGAAAGGCTGTTGATTTGATTCCTGGTCAGGGCATAAGCCTAGGCTGTGGGCCATGTCCTTGCTGGGGGTGTGCGAGAGGCAACCAATTGTACATTGATATTTCTCTCCCTCTCTTTTTCTCTCCCTTCCCCTCTCTCTAAAAAGAAATAAATAAAATATTTAAAAACAAACTATTATTAATTAAACCCTTACATTTTTGTATGCTAGAACATTTCACTGTGCTTCTGTAGGGGAGTGATAATTTAAAAGTCCCTGTTCCTATTAAAAAGTCAAGTTGGACAAAAAAAGATGAAAGACTACATAACTAGAAGAAGCTTTTGGCATTCTGGAAGGAGAAAAATTAGGAAAAGAAGGCATAGATTCCTTTTCCCCCTTCAATGATCAAGTGTGGATAAAAGGATTTTTACAGTAAAAAAGCTTCACATCTAAGGAGGAAGAATTCAGGTGAGTTCTCTTCTTTAAAGATTAGAGGAAGCACTTCCCCTCAAATTACTATTTTAACAGAGATATAAAATATAATACTACTATTAAAACACCTTGTATTTGCTTTATACTCTAGGACCCCTCTTACTTGTGGGAAAAAAAGTAGAAGAAGCACCTCTGGCTGATTATAAAATGTCACTTTTGATCAATTGTGAATGGTTTGAGATCTGAAAAGATTGGCAAAATATTGAATGCAAATATTTCTGAGAAAAATATTGTTTTTAATTACTCTATGATTCAGTCAAAATTTTAAAAAATACATACATTTTTACAGAATTTAGAGCAACTTTGAACCAATAAAGACTAATATGAGCTATACCTCTAAGGGCTATTTAAGATAATGATCAACTTTGTAAGTTATATAGATGCCTAATCACTATTGTCCATCTGAAAACAATACAGTATTGTATATCAACTGTAAAATAAAAAAATAAAATAGTGAAAAATAACTGCAATATGATGCGTTATTTTGAATAGAGTAGAAAAGCGATGGAGTAGATAAAAGATGACATCAAAATTTCGAGTGGATTCCTGATTGCAGATACCTGAAGAAAACTGACACAAATGACTAAAAATTAGCTCAGTTTTTCCATCCCAGCTCTGTTGTTGATAATAGCATAATCTGATGAAGCACCATTCTTAGCCACCCAATAAGGTCCTTTAACAGTCTACGTCCTTCCACATAGTCACTGAGAGGAAAGTGCAATTCCAGGACAGGAATGCCACTCCAAACATCACCATGTTAGAAGTCAGATATTCCATGTGTCAGTCTAGGTTCTGGCTTCACCAGAGAACACAATCATATCATAGTGTAGTTTGAATTTGTATGAATTAGACTATTCTGAATAAGTAAATATTCCATTTAATTTGTGATTAACAGAAAACATTTTTGTTATTATAAAAAAAAGTGTTTGGATCCAGCATTGCCTTATTGTTGAGCACACAGAGGCAATAAGACACAGACTGAGTAGGAAACTGTGTTTGATTCCTGTAACGTGTGCTGGAATGAAGACATCTTTGGAATTATGTTCCTTACACTGATGTTTGCCTCTTCTCTACAATACCAGAGTTCTGGCTATTTTATTTTTCTATTTCTAAAGACAGACACCAATTAACATTCTTATATTTTTATGGCCAAAGTATGATTCATTGTAAAAAATGTACAGATGGAAAAATCAATTAAGTATATAGTTCAACTGTGAGGAATATTTGTTTGCCAATTGAAGAGAATGCCTAAGATATGAAATTTTCTTACTGTTAAACAGTGACATGTAGTCTTAAAGGTTCTAGGTTTGAGTTCTAGTTCACTTTAGAAATAGAAAACTAATGGAAATATTTAAGCAGCAATAGTTGTAATACTTTAAAAATAATGTAATGACTTTATAGAAAAAACTACACTGATGCAAACATCAAAGCACAATTCTGGTCCACGAGTTTATCTGATGCACAGTCCAACCCATAACATTCAAGCACTGCTTCTTCTACCTTCCTACCCCAAGTCCTCTCTTGAAATGGTAGTAGAGGAAGATGACTGATGAATGCTAAAATTAAATCTTGGTAGAGGAAAAATATTTCTATACTGTTAGCATTCTTTTAAATTTTGAGACAATGACTAACCCTTCACACAATTGTCTTTATTCTCTCATATATTTTGTTCAAAGAAAAATATTTAAATTTCTACCACTAAGGCATGCAATCTCTTTATGGTCCCCTAAATAATGGGAAGGGACAATTTGACTGTATTAGTTCTATTTTTACAATGTATTTTATCAACAGGAGCATGAACACACATGTGATAATACATATACAATGCATATTACTTTTAGTCGTTTTCTGATAAGTCCATGAAATTTTGCTTATGAACTATTTAGTCATATTTTCTTACCTTTTACAGATACTGAAGCTATGATTTCAGCAGAACCAAACACATTTTCCCCTTGGCAAACATACTTTCCCTCATCTGATTTAGAAGCATTTAGGATCCGCAGATTCCCGTCTGGAAGAATAGCTATTCTGAAAATTATTAAACAAGGTGTTTTTTTTCTTGTTTTACTGAAAATCAACGAAGTTGTAATAAAAAACTCTGATGAAGCCTGAAACCACTTCCAAGGTAACAATAAATAAGATAAAGCACTGCTGGGAAAACATACAGTAATAGTAGAAATGTTTCACCCTTCAGAAATTACGCAATAAACCCACTTAATATCTCTTCATATTTAAAAGGGTTAGAAAGTTACAGGTTATTTTTCTTTTGACACTTTTCTGACAGTTAATTTTAAAACTTATGGAAAAGGTGACCTTGTATTGTGTTATTAAAACTTATACTAGAATATCACATAGCTATATATTTTAATATTAAGCTTGGGTATTTCACCTCAAACCATGAGTGACCTCAAAAATCAAATATAAAAATAAACAGCATAAAAAACGTACAGGAGGACAAGTATAGAACATAAAGTTAATTGTAAACAGCCAAGAGATGATTTATGGTCGTTCCTCTGCGGTGCCACTCGTGCGGCAAGGGTATGTAAATGAGACCTGAGACCCACACCCGAGCTGCTCGCACTGCACTTTTTAAACATAAAAACATGATACCTGAGCTTGCATTTGGGCTCTTTCGGGACCTTTGTTAAAAATGGACCTTGAGTCTTATATGAAGGTGAAAAATGACAACATTATTAGACACCTTTAAAAGTTCAGTGAAAATGAGGTTGACCTTTAGGATTACCATATCCTCATATCCTCCCATGTAGTCATCATTTCAGAAATACACAGATTTAAATTTAATTAGTACTTTTGTCCTTTTCTCTCTTGTAAGATCCTGAAATACACATTTCACTGGTGCATCAACCTACTCACGCAACCTGAAACTTAATAGAAGTGGCTGTTGCAGTTTTATTTGATATGCCACTAGAGTTTGTGTTACAGCAGGCAGTTAGTTAATTATTAACAAAAGAGAAGGGAGGGAAACTATCTAAGCCTGGGATAGCTGCATTGCCTCGCCAAAGGGATTAACATTCTTCTGTCCCCCAGAATGGACTGGAAAAATGGCTTTTCAGTCTCCCTGGAGAACAAACAGCTATTAGCTGGAATTACTGGGGGAGGGAGAAACAGTAAAGGGGAAATTCCCTCCATGAAGGGATGTGCAGTAGAAGCAGGAGGCAAAATTTTGAGGCTTGCACAGTAGGAACAAAAATAGTTACATACAAAGGAGGAATGTAGCCTGGAAATATCTGGAAAAAGATCGAGCAGGATAAGGGTGCAGAACCCCAAAAGATCCAGAAAAGGGGTTGGATATGGTGAGAACTCAACACAAGGTCACAAAGAATTAGGAAGAAATTTGTTAAGTTTAAAAGAAAGCCTGCTCTCTCCCAAACCTAAGGAGATAAAATCAAAGCTTATAAAAGGTCGAGGCTTCATTTCATTTGCCCGCACCCTTGTGTTCCCGTAGCAGCTGCATACGGGCTGAAGGGTGGCATTGATGGGCCAGAGCGCGGCCAGGAGCAGAGACTGTGCTGGACTACCAGAGCCCACGGTGATGGCATTGCACTTCTGGACCCTGAGCCTCCTGGTGGACACCTGTGTTCACCAGGCACCGGACTCCTTCCGCACAAAGATGGAGCTGAGCCTCCTGGTCATTGATGAAACTTTGAGTACCTGAGGGAGATTGTTTCTGCTCCAATAAATCTCACGATGCCTCAGGTCCCCTCCTATGTGTAGGTCCCCGAAATGCATTTCCCATGCCTCTGAAATAATCCAATTTCCACAGGCAACATTTGGATTGACTTCTTTTAAGAAAAAGGAAATAACACACTATATTGCTTTTGGTGAGAACCAGTGAGCTTAAGTTCCTAAAATTGGATCCCCCTAGTCCTGAAAATAATAGTTCATGCTATAACAATGTGATATTAAAGTAAGATACAAGAATGGCTGAATCTGTTGAGTCAATATATTTTATCTTATTTTAAAATGTGTATTCAATCTTGCCAATCACCCAAAACTGACAGTTATTGACATCATTAAACATTTTATAGCAATTGGATTAGATTCTAGGTTGTCAAATATTGCTTATGAATTTATACTTAGATATTACCATCAATACAGATATCAGTTCAAAGACATCACATTGTTTTGAGTATGGATCAAGCGCATAGAATGGAGACAAATTTAGAAGTAAAGTGAAGTAAGAATAGCTAATTTTGTTTTGCAATTTATGTCTAGGAGAGATATAACTAACTTGAGAAATTTGCAGAACAGTGACATTAGAAGTTATATAGTCCCTTCAAGATGGTCAATAAAAAATTATGTTCATTTATTTAGATAGTGTTCAGTTTCTATATAAATGGAATATAATGTATTCATTCCATTTTGATCCCCAAACTACAATGCTACCAAAAGAAATATTGAAAGCAAAAATTATACTTTTTAAAAGTAAATAAGCATTTCCTTTTGAAAATAACAAACTATTGAAATTTAGCTAAATGACTGTAATTTGAGCAAGTTGTCAGTATCTTGGAAAATACCTGGATTTTACTGACTTGTGTAAATTCCAATGTAGCTGGTGAGAAGTTTGGCTTAAAAGTTCACCTCCTTTAAAAGAAATAAATGTATTTTAGATACTGGCAGTATTTCAGCTCTTGATTTAAGAGGAGTCCTTTCTCTCTGACAGCAGACAATGTATTATGTTCTCCTTTTAAAGATAGTTTATGAACACTCCTGTACTTCAGGTCACTGATACATGGGGGGATGGAGAATTTTAAATACCATGATGTTTTTTATCTGTCAAGTGGCAGTGTCATTTAACCAAAAACCTGTCTACTGATTTATATATCACATGCTTATCAGATGAGCTCATTTTTTAGTTTAGTGAAGAAAAAATAAATTAGACAATGAATGTGATTCACATTATAATGCAGGGGTATTGCATAGCAAACAACTAGAAAATTAAATATTGAAAACTATCTGTTTACTTGCAATTTTTTGTCTCTATTTATCCATTCCCCACTGCTATTATTACAATGTGACTCTTGCATTTGGAATTTTCAGATTTGGGAATTAATTCCACTGACAAATCCTTGAACTTGGAGTAGAGTGGTAAGGAAGTGGTGAGGTAAAAGTCTGTTAGAGATGAGGAGAGGTTTTAGAAATGCAAACCAGAGTTCTGGCATTCAGTATCAAGCCATGCTTGGTGTATTCTGGCCTCTTAATTTTTTCCTGAGTTTCTGTCTAGACCTGGAGCTACTCTGGCTCACATCTTGCATTTAATCAGTGCATCTCTGCCTTGTTAATCCACCCAGTACCATAGTACACTGAGGATGGCATGGTGCTTACCCCGATCTTGCAATGCTTCATTACTACTTTTTTGATGCTATTTTGATTTCCAAATTTCAGGACTGTTTTCTGGACCCTCTATTTCCATGGTTTCCCAGTTTGGCTCACCTCCAGACACCATGCAATCTAGTTTGGATCTTTCCAAGTACACGTTTGCCTGCAGGTACTACATTTTTACCTATGCATGCCATTGCTCTGACTTCTGGATTAGATTTCTTTCTGGTATTATGTCTTAGTAGATATCATATCACAGAATCATTAGTCACTTATTAAAACTAAATGCTTTCAAATCAGAGAGGGATGGGTTCAGATCACTGCCATTGACTAGTATGTATGTGATCTTAAGCAAAGTTAATCTCTTTCCTTATATGTAAAACTGCCATAATTATATCTAAATGCTCTTTAAAAGTATTAAGTAGATGATGGATATATGTAAATTATTATACTGTAGTGTTCTGTAATAAATATTTGAGAATTCACTCAGAAATATAAATAAATTTGTGACAAATTTTAAAAAGAAAAATGTAGTGAGGGCCAGGTAAAGTTTTCAATACACATACCTCAAATATTTGGGGTATTTGATAAGTATTTTCTGAGGGTGGGGGAATAACATTTGAGCTGAGAACTGAAGGATAAGAGAAAGCAAACCAGGCAAACTGTGGGAAAGCAAAGGAGACAGAATTTGCAAAGGCTTTAAGGTGAGAACTACAACAAAACCTTGAAGAACCACGTGGCCAATTATGAGGGCAGCATACAGAGCGGGTGGGGGAGGTGACGGGAGAGGTAGACTGGAGGAGAGATCATGGAGCAGATAGTGTACCATGGACAACATCTAATCTTTATTCTGAGGGTAGTGGGAAGCTGCCTATTTTTTCAGCTTTATTGAGGTATAGCAGGCACATTATAAGCTCACATGCTTAGAACTTTGAAAAGTTCTCCATTATGGATACAGTCATGAAACCATTACCATAGTCAAGATGGTCAAGATGCATATCACATGCAAAGCATCTCTGTGTTCCTTTGTATTCTCTTCCCCTAACCCCGTCCCACCCTACCCTCATCACTGGGCTGCTACTGATCTGATTTGTGACTGCAGTAAGTATACACTTTTACAGAATTTTAGATAAATAGAATTATAAATTTTTTGCATATCCCCTTTGTTTAGTTTATTCCACTCAGCATAATTAAACTGAGATTAACTTGAGATTCAGCCATGAATTATCAATAATACATTCTTTTTTTGTTGAGTTAGTATTTAATTCTGTATATATTCCATAACTTGTTTATCCATTCATCATTGAGTAAACATTTGGATTACAAATAAAGCTGCTATGAATATTTGTGTGCAAAAATGTATGGATATTTGATTTAATTTCTCTTGTATAAATTCTTAGGACTGCCATAACTGGATCATTGTTTAACATTTTAAACAATGTTTAAATTTTTTAAGAAGCTGCCATACTGTTTCCATACTGTTTGCACTGCTTTACATTTCTAGTCTCACTGTATGACTGTATTTGCAATGCTTTGACATGGTCAGTCTGTTTAGTTTTAGCCATTACAATAAGTAGCGCTAAAATCTCATTGCAATTTCACTTACGTTTCCCTAATAATTAATAATGTTGAACATCTAATTCATGTGCTTATTTCCCATCTTTATAACTTCTTTGGTGAAGTGATTGTTCAAATATTTTACTACATTTTCTTTTACTATTTTTTATGGAGTTATTTTTTAATTTAGGGTTGAGTGTTTTTTTTTTATATAAATTCCAGATATAACTCCTTTTTCAGGTATGAGATTTGCAAATATTTTTTGCCAGTTTGTGGCATGTCTTAGCATTTTTCCAGTAGTAGAAGTTCTTAATGTTGATAAAGTAAATCTCTCAATGTTATTTTGTGGTTTTTGTTTTTCTAGTTGTACTAACAAATCTTCACCTAACTTAAGGTCACCAGGATTTTCTGTTTTAAAAATTTTACATTTTAAAGTTTTATGTTTTATGTCTATGATTCATTTTGTTTATACTCTAAATTATTATTTATTTATTTTGAATATTGTTATCCAATTGTTCCATGCTATTGTTTTAGAAAGACTATATTTGCTCCATGGCCTTCTCACATTTTCATTAATCAATTGGCCATAAATGTGTAGGTCAATTTCTTAATTCTCTTCTCTCTTCCATTGATCTATTTATCTATCTTCAACCCCAAACCACACCATCTTGATTACTGTATAATTATTACCTGTCTTAAAATCAGGTAAGTTAAGACTTATTACTTCTGTCTTCTTTTTCAAAGCTGTTTTATCTATTCTATGTTCTTTGAATTTCCATATGAATTTTAGAATTAGCTTGTCAATGTTTAAAAAGCATGCTGAGATTTTGATTGAGATGTTAATGAATTTGTAAGTCAATATGTGGAAAAAATTAAAACACTATTGCTTTACAATTCATGAGCATCATATATCTCCATTTATTTAGGTCTTTAATTTCTCTAATTGATAATTGATACACAATATTTTATGTTGTGTATTAATTAGAGATACAAAACACACAATAGCATTAAAATATTGTGTTTCAATACACAGTATTTTGTAGTTATCAGTCTACTGGTTTTAGACATATTTTATCAGATTTAACTCTATTTCTGATGCTATTCAAACATATTTATTTAAATATAAATTGTTGAAACAATTGTAGAGTTAAATGCCGTTTTATATTAATAATACTGGTCTGGTCAAGATTCAGGTATAAATAGGTACATTTGCTTTCTTGCACAACCAAAAGAAGGATAACCAGTTTAAAAACAAAAAATAAACCAGAACCGCCAGAAAACTGAACTGAAGTCTGACAACCAAGGAGTTAAAGAAGAAACATTTATTCAGACTTGTAGGAGGGGTAGAGAGAACATGTGGCAAGGTGGTAGACCCAGTGTGCAAGGTCAAAGATGGGGTAGCCTCACATTCACATGCAGATAAACTGGGAAGAACAACTGGGGAATAAGACAGAGAAATAAAGCCTCCTAACCTCTGACTGTAAAAATGTGTGGGGGTTGTGGTGGCAGGAGAAACTCCCAGTCTTACTGGAGAGTCTGTTGGAGGGACCCATGGGGTCCTACAATGTACAAAAACCTACCCAGCCGGAAATCAACACCATAAAGACCCAGTTTGCTTGTGGGTAGTAGGTAAGTGACCTAAAGTGGGGCGAGAGTTGAGCAAGCAGCATTGCTCCCTCTTAGAACCCTCATCAATACAGCACCACAAAGCAGTGAAGTGGGCTGCCCTGTCCTGGTGAATACTTAAGGCCCTACTGCTTAAAACATAATAGGTGCACTGAGACAAATATAGCCCAAATGAAAGAACAGATCAAAACTCCAGAAAAAGAACTAAGCTGCAAGGAGATAACAAACCTATTAGATGCAGAGTTCAAAAAAACATTGGTAATCAGGATGCTCACTGAAATGATTCAGTGTGGATGCAAAATAAAGGAAGAAGTAAGGGTTTTGCAAAGTGAAATAAAGACAATATACAGGGAATCAACAGTGAAGGGAAAGAAACAAAGACTCAAATAAGCTATTTGGAGTAGAAGGAAAGAATTAACATTCAACTAGAACACAATGAACAAACAAGAATTAAAAAAAGTGAGGAGAAGCTTAGGAACCTCTGGGACAACTTTAAATGTTCTAACATCCGAATCATAGGGGTGCCAGAAGAAGAGGAAGAGCAAGACACTGAAAACTTATTTGAAAAAATAATGAAGGAAAACTTCCCTAAATTGGCAAAGGAAGTAGACGTTTAAGTACAGGATGCTCAGGGAGCCTCAAAGAAGTTGGTCTCAAGAAGGAACACGCCAAGACACATCATAATTACATTACCCAAGATTAAAGATGTGGGGGGGATCTTAAAAGCAGCAAGAGGAAAGGCAACAGTTACCTACAAAGGAGTTCCCACAAGACTGTCAGCTGACTTCTCAAAAGAAACCTTGCAGGCAAGAAGGGACTGGAAAGAAGTATTCAAAGTCATGAAAAGCAAAGACCTACATCCAAGGTTACTCTATGCAGCAAAATTATCATTTAGAATGGAAGGGCAGATAAAGTGCTTCCCAGATATGGTCAACTTAAAAGAGCTCATGATCACCAAGTCCATTATATGAAATGTTAAAGGGACTTACCTGAGAAAAAGATCAAAACTATGAACAGTAAAGTGACCACAAACTCACAACTATCAACAACCAAACCTAAAAAACAAAAACAAACTAAGCAAACCACTAGAACAGGAACAGAATCACAGAAATGGAGATCACATGGAGGCTTATCAGCAGAGCCAGGGAGGGGAAGAATGAGCAAAAAGGTACAGGGAATAAGAAGCATAAATGGTAGGTACAAAACAAGCAGGGGAGGTTAAGAATAGTATGAGAAGTGGAGAAACCAAAGAACTTATATATACGACCCATGGACATGAACTAAGGGGAGTCAGATGCTGGAGGAAGGTTGGGTGCAGGGAAGAGGGGAATAAAAAGGAGAAAAAAAATGAGACAAGTGTAATAACATAATCAATAAAATGTACTTAAAATGTTTCAGCAAAATAATAAAAATGAAAAAGAAATAATACTGAGGAATCCCTTATAAGTTTCTTTTTTAGTGTCTCCTTCATGGTAACATTGTGCAAAATTATAGTACAGCACTGCAATCAGAGTTATGATATTAATACAACCAATTGATTGTGTTGGGTTTTTCAGAATTTTAACTGACTTATTTGTGTGTGTATGTTAAATTCTATACAAAGTTTTCATTTTGCATTTGTACATCCACCACAACAGTGAAGAAACAGAACAATTTTAATACCACAAAGATTCGTCACTTTCATTTTATAGCTAGGCTCACCTTCATCCCACTCTACCATCAGTTTCCCTATGCTATGGTTCCCAATTCCTGAAAGCCACTAATTTTCCCTCCATTTCTATTTTTTATTTCAGAAATGATATATAAGTGAAATCTTACAATATGTTACTTTTGAGGATTGTCCTTTAACTTACTTAGGTTAATTCTCTAAAGATTCATTCAAGTTGTATGTCAGTAGTTTTCTTTTTTTTGCTGGACAGTGTTTCATGGTTGGGTATATACTTCAGGTTCTTTAGCTGGTCAGCTGTTGAAAGAATGTGGAGATTCTAAACTTTGATATTACAAATAAAGTTGCTATAAGCATTTGTATACAATTTTTGAATAAACATAAGTTTTAATTTCTCTGGGATAAATACCCAAAATAATACTCTGAGTCATCAAAAAACTTCATATATAGTTCTTATTTAAATTCATTTTTAATTACAGTTGGCATACAATATTTTATTAGTTTCAGGTGTATAACATAGTGACTAGACCTTTATATAATTACAAAGTGATCACTCCTATAAGTGTATTGTGCACCTGGCACCATACAGAGTTATTAAATATTTTTTTACTGTATTTCCTATGCTGTACTTCACATCTCTGTGACTATTTTTGTAACTGACAATTTATAAATATTAATCCCTTCCACCTTTTCCTCTATCCCCTCAATACCCCTCCTGTCTGGAGAACATCAATTTGTTCTCTGTATGTATCAATTTATTTCTGTATTGTTTGCTTATTTTGTTTTTTACATTCCATATATAAGTGAAATCATATGCTATTTGCCTTTGTCTGACTTATTTCACTTAGCATAATACCCTCCAGGTTCATTCATGTTGTCACAAGTGGAAAGGTTTAATTAATTTTTATGGCTGAATAATAATCCCATTGTATATATGTACCATCTCTTCTATATTTGTCTATCAACAGACATTCAGGCTGTTTCCATAACTTGTCTATTGTAAGTAATGTTGCAGTAAACATAGGGGTGCATGTGAGTTTTCAAATTAGTGTTTTAGGTTTCTTTGGATATATACCCAGAAGTGGAATTGTTATATCATAAAGCAGTTCCATTTTTAATTTTTTGAGGAACTGCCATACTGTTTTCCACAGTGGCTGCACCAGTTCACAATCCCTGCAACACTGCACAAGGGTTCCTTTTTCTCCACATCCATTCCAGCACTTGTTTGTCGATCTTGATACTAGCCATTCTGTCAGGTGTGAGGTGATATCTCACTATGGTTTTAATTGGCATTTCTTTGATGATTAGTGATGTTGAGAACCTTTTCAAATGTCTAGTGCCCACTTGTATCTCCTCTTTGGAGAAATGTCAGACTGGGTTCTCTGTCCTTGCCCCCCTTTTTAAAGGGTTGTTTATTTTTTTGGTATTGAGTTTTGTATATTCTTTATAAATTTTGGATATTTACTCTTTATTAGATGTAGCATTAGAAAATATCTTCTCCTATTTAGTAGGTTGTCTTTGCATTTTATTGATGAGAATCTTCACTGTGCAAAAACTTTTTAGTTTTGTGTAGTCTCATTTTTTAATTTTCTTTTGTTTCCCTGCCCAAGAAGACATATCCCCCACCACCACCAGAAAAAACTTTTAAGAGCTATGACGAAGTGTTAAAATAAAAGCTATAAGAAGAGAATAAGAAGGGCATTTCATAACGATAAAGAGCCCTAGCTGGTGTAGCTCAGTGGATTGAGCACGGGTGTGCAAACCAAAGGGTTGCTGGTTCGATTTCCAGTCCAGATACACGCCTAGGTTGCGGGCCTGGTCCCCAGTAGGGAGCATGTGAGAGGCAACCATACATTGACGTTTCTATCCCTCCCTTTCTTCTTTCCTTGCCCTCTCTCTAAAAATAAATAAATAAAATCTTTAAAAAATATTGATAAAGCAATCAATCAAGTCAGAGAACATAACTCTTGGAAATGTCTATGCAGCTAATTTAGGAGCCCCTATCAATATTGAAAGCAAATATTGATAAACCTTAGCCAGACTCATCAAGAAAATGAGAGGGCTCAAATAAATAAAATCAGGAATGAAAAAGAAGTGACAATTGATACCACAGAAATACAAATGATTATAATAATATATGAAGAAAGATTGTATTGTATGAGAACAAATTGAACAAACTAGAATAAATGAATAAATTCCAAGAAACATTCAATCTTTCAAGACTGAATCAGCAAGAAACAGAAAAATTTGAACAGACTAACAACAACTAACAGTACTGAATTAGTAATTAAAAACTCCCAACCAACAAAAGTCCAGGACTAGATGCCTTCACAGGTGAATTTCACCAAACATTCATATAACTAATGCCTATTCTTCTCAAACTATTCCAAAATATTGAAGAGGAGGAAAAACTCCTAGACTCATTTTTCAAGAGCAGAAATACCCTGGTCCCAAAACCAGATAAAGATACAACAACAACAACAACAAAAGGAAAACACATGCTGAGATCTCTGAAGAACATAGATGCAAAATCCTCAATAAAATATTACCAAACCAAATTCAGCAATACATTAAAAAGAAACATCATAATCAAGTGGAATTTATTCCTAGGATGTAAAGTTGGTTTTATATCTATATATCAATTAACATGATATATCACATAAACAAAATCATGGATAAAATTATATGATCATATCAATAGATGCAGAAAAAGCACTTTACAAAATCTAACATCTATTTATGATAACAGCTCTAAGCAAAGAAAGCAAGGAGAGAGCATACCTCAATATAATAAAGGTCATATGTGACAAACACACAGCAAACATCATACTTAATGGGGAAAAGCTAAAAGCTTTTCCTTTAACATCAGGAACAAGACAAAAATGTCCACTTTTACCATTTTCATTCAACATAGCATTGGGAGTCTTAGTGACAGCAATTAGACAACAAACAGAAATAAAAAAGAACTCAAATTGGAAAGGAAATACTGTCATAAGCAGATAACTTGATATAATATTTAGAGAACCCTAAAGAGCCCCCCAAAACTAGTAGATCTTATAAATACATTCAGTAAAGTTGCAGGGTACACAATTAATATTTAGAAATCAGTTGCATTTTAATACACCAAGAACAAATGATCAGAAATGAGAAATTTAGAAAACAATTCCATCTACAATTGAATAAAAAAGAACAAAATACCTGCCTTGGCTGATGTGGCTCAGTGGACTGAGGATCGGCCTACAAACCAAAGGTTGCTGGTTGAATTCCCAGTCAGGGCATGCCTGGATTGTGGGCCAGGCACCCAGTAGGGAGTGCATGAGAGGCTGACGTTTCTCACCCTCTTTTTCTCCCTCCCTTTCTCTCTGTCTAAAGATAAATACATAAAATCTTTAAAAAATACTCACGACTAAATAAATAAATACTTAAGACTACATAAATAAATAAATGTAAATAAATGGTCTGTACTCTGAAAACTTAAGACATTTAAGAAATTGAAGGAGATACAAACCAATGGAAGCATATAGCATGCAGAGTAGTAGCTTTGTTTTTAGGAAAAATAGCTAATGAGGTTTGGGGAAGCATGGTGCAACTCCGCTGCTGGTACCCAGGAGTCAAGGGCAAAAAGAGCGGTGCCACTGCCCTGTGGTGGGCTAGAGAGTGGGCCTGTGGCTTCTGCTGCAGCACACCGACGAGGGGATCGTGATTCAGAAAACAGGAGGGACCACGGAAGTTGACATAAATAGCATCTTTTGATAACGACTCCACTCAGTTTATGTGAACAGCACGCACTCTCTCATGAAATGAGAACCACTACCGACTTTTAACTATACGGGGAGGATATGGCTACAATTCAGGTAAGAGGAGAGAACTCAGGCCAGAAAGAGAGCAGCCACGTAGAGGCTTTTCTGACCTTGGAGTTAAGAGCCTTAGTTAAAAGTAATCTGGATTGAGTGTGTAGGTCATCCCCCTCATATCACCAGACCTCTGCAATATCCCCAAGAAGCATGGGCCTGTGGGATTTAAAAACATAGGAACTCAAAACTCTGCCTATCTCTTGGTTCCCTGTTTTGGTGAATAAAATAGCCATCCCTTTAATAAAAAAGACAATTATGCATACAATTACAATGAAAGGAGGTAAGAGCTAAATGGAGACAAGCTTCTTTTGAAAGTGTTACCTAAACTGAGTCCTCTAAGTGTGGTAGGAATTAATCCACCAAATGGCTGGAAGTAGGGGGCAGACTGAAATGTCTCAGATTCATCAATTTCTTATTGAATAGCTTCTTGATCCCGGGGCTGTGGAGGGTATCTGAGATATGATGACAAATAAGTCTCAGTTCCTACCTTTAGGAACCACAAGGAAGAGAGGAAGCATCAGACAAACAAGCAGGAAATTAACCCTCAGTGTAATACTATTTGGAGTACATAGGACAAGCAGCTCACCAGCCTGGGGTGCATGAATGTAACCAGGGAAGGCATCTCAGAGGATGTGACATCGCATTTTATGGCTGAAAATTAGTAAATCTTACCCTTTTTTTTTGTATGCTTCAGAAGCATAAACAATGGGACATATAAACATGTTTTCCCATTTTAGGGTACAGTGCGTTACAATAAATGGGTACCTTAAATAAATCTTACTGGTTATAGTGGTAATTATGTGTATATGCATTTGATCCATCAGTTGTGAAAAGGGGTATGTGATTGTTGTTGTGAATTTTTCTCCCATAGTTCTATCATTTGGTTTTGACTGTTTTGTGTCTCTTATGAATCATATATAAGTTTTAGATTAATAATTATTTCTGGTAAATTAAAGCTATTATTTTAACTCCATGTTTAGAAATGCTTTTTACCTTAGGCTCACATGTCTAATCTATAAATTCACGTATGTGTGTGTTCATATATATATCTATTAGCTATGCACCATTCCATCATCTATTTGTCTGTCTGTCTATTTCCACCTGATCTATTGTATAAAATGTCTAATAGAAGGACACCAGCTATCTTTTTCTTGTTATTTTTATAGTTTACCTGCTATCTTTTTTCTTTGAATCTTCCTGTATCTTATCGTTGTACTTTTGCCTTTTGTAAACTATATGCAATTGGATGCCTTAATCCAATTTGACTATTTTTGTCTTTAAATTGGAAACTTTGGTCCACTTACATTATGGTCATAATATATATTTGGGTTAATATCTACCATGTACTTTTGTTCTTGGTTTTTGTTTCTCCTTCCCCCACCCTGCTTTTCTCCTCCTCATTCCACATTCCCTCACTACTAGTTTACATGCCTTTTCAATTCTTTTAGTGTGTACTTTTGACATTTTAACTTGCACATTGAAGTTAATAGCCTGGTTCTTTTTCTTTTTATTTCTTTTTTTTTTTTTTGCTTTTGGAGAAACCTTTATTTTTTTACATGATTTCTTTAATATGTTTAAAAAATGATTTTATGTTTACCTAGCATTTTTAGTTATGTCTGTAGGAGAGTTGGCCAGGCTACCTAATCTAGTCTTTCCTATCAGCCAAAATGAAAGCCCTGCATGGATTTTCTTTTTTTTTAAGTATATATTATTGATTATGCCATTATAGTTGTCCTATTGTTTTCTCCCCTTTATTACCTTCTACCCTGCATCCCCGCTCCCACTAGCATCCCCCGCACCTTAGTTCATGTCCATTGGTCATACTTGTAAGCTCTTTGGCTTCTCCATTTCCCATATCATTCTTAACCTTCCCCTGTCTGTTTTGTACTTACCATTTATGCTTCTTATTCCCTGATAACCTTCCATGTGATCTGCATTTCTGTGATTCTGTTCCTGTTCTAGCTGTTTGTTTAGTTTGTTTTTGTTTTCTGCTTTAACTTGACCTTATCTGAGAAGCACTTTATCTGCCCTTCTATCTAAATGATAGCTTTGCTGGATAGAGCAATCTTGGATGTAGGTCCTTGCCTTTCATGACTTTGAATACTTCTTTCCAGTTCCTTCTTGCCTGCAAGGTTTCTTTTGAGAAATCAGCTGATAGTCTTGTGGGAACTCCTTTGTAAGTAACTGTCTCCTTTCCTCTTGCTGCTTTTAAGATTCTCTCCTTATCTTTAATCTTAGGTTATTTAATTATGATGTGCCTTGGTGTGTGCTTCCTTGGGTCCAACTTCTTTGGGACTCTCTGAACTTCCAGGACTTCCTGGAAGTCTATTTCCTTTGCCAGTTTGGGGAAATTCTCCTTCATTATTTTTTTCACGTAAATTTTCCATTTCTTGCTCTTCCTCTTTTCCTTCTGGCACCTGTATGATTTGGATGTTGGAACATTTAAAGTTGTCCCGTAGGTTCCTAAGCCTCTCCTTATTTTTTGAATTCTTATTTCTTCATTCTGTTCTGGTTGAATGTTTATTTCTTCCTTCTGCTCCAAATCATTGATGTGAGTCCCGGTTTCCTTCCCTTCACTGTTGGTTCTCTTTATATTTTTCTTTATTTCACTTTGCATTGCCTTCACGTTTTCCTCTATTTTGCCACCATACTCAACCTTTTCTGTGAGCATCCTGATTACCAGTGTTTTGAACTGTGCATCTGATAGGTTAACTATCTCTTCATCACTTAGAGCTTTGATCTGTTCTTTCATTTGGGCCATATTTTTTTTTTTTTTTGTCTCCACATGCCTGTGTGAGCCTGTTAAGGGGCAGAGCCTTAAGTATTTGTCAAGGCAAGATAATCCATGTAGCTATGTTGTGGCACTGTAGGTGGGGAGGGGTCAGAGAGGGAACAGTACTGCTTGCTCGGCTCCCTGTCAGCTTTCAGTCACTTCCCCCACTACTCACAAGCAAATTGGGCCCTTCTGGTGCTGATTCATGGGCCGGTGAGTATGTGTATTGTCTAAGACCCTGTGGGTCTCTCCAGTGAACTCTCCTGTGAGGCTGGGAGTTTCTCTTGCTACCCCAAGCCCCATAGGTTTTCACAGCCAGAGATTTTGAGGCTTTATTTCCTCTCAATAAAACCTTGGGTTTGAGTGGTCTGTCTTGCTCCCCAGTTGTTCCTCTGGGTTTATCCACACAGAAATCTGGAACTGCCAGGTTTGCTAGCCACTGCCTTTCTGCCCCAGCTGCAGGTCTCCACCCCTTTTACTGGTCTGAATGGATGCTTCTTCTTTAACTCTTGGTTGTCAGACTTCCATACAGTTTGATTTTTTTGCAGTTCTGGTTATTTTTTGTTTTTAAATTTGTTGTTATCTTTTTTTTGGTTGTGCAAGGGGGGAAAGTGAAAATTGGTAAATCTTATCCTTATACTGGTCTAGGAGGGTAGTAGGTAAAATGACCTGGTAAGTCTGTTGAACTTTTTTCCTACTTGCTTCTCTGAACTATTATAATATACTAGGTACATTGTAAATAGATGATAATTAGAAATTATAACTTAAAGCAAATATATTATGCCATTTCCTCCTTTCCTTCCTCCCAGCTCCTGGTGGATCTCTTGCACATCTCTGAGTTGTTTATACCTCTATTGTGTGACTGCCGTAGTTATATAGGACTGCATACCTTTCCATGGTCAGATGAGTACCTGTTGTCACTGCTCAAGTGTACCATGTAGATGAGCTTTCCCTTAATCCTCTTTAGTTGGAATGATTCCTGCCTCATTTTTATTTCCTCAGAACTCCACCACAGCATTTGTCACATTTTTCCTCAGTGCACAACAGATAGAGTATTTTATCCATTGAGCATTAGAGTTCAGCATTTTCAAGAACCTACATAAAGATTTGAGACCTAAAAAAATTATTGATTAAAGCAATCAAAAATAACCCCAGTGTTGAAAATAATAGAATGTAATATTGCGACAATTAGTCAACCTCAACTTATTTCTTCCCTTGTGATATGAAAAGTTATATAAAAATTAACTGTAGTGAAATAATAAAAAATACTATTATATTAGCACTTTCCATGATAAAGTTATAAAAATTTCTTTAAAAATACTTTAGAGAAAAAATGTCATGGATATAGGTGTATTTTATTGTTTTTGATAAAACATGAGATGAGATCTTTAAAAAAATTAAGAAAGCTTCAGACCTATAAAGGTTTTTTAATGTGGTTCTGCTAATGATTTCTTTTTATGTCTCAGGTATCATAGTAATCTTCCATGCTTTATTTTATGCAACACTTCCAAACACTATGTGTTTAGTCTAATTTAATGGTGAAAAAGCTGTAGTCAGTCATCATTTATCTCTTGTTTAAAGCTACTCAGCAAGTGACAGAGCCCTGATTTCAGTTATAATCTTATTTGTTGTTTATCAGTGACATCCTGATTAATTTGTAACCTCCTTCATTTATTATCTTCATGAACTCCACAATAATTACTTCTAAGTGAAGACTGAAGTCTAAATCTACTTCAATCATTATAGTTGAAGAAATTAAGGTCCAGGCACTTCAAATCACTTTTTTAGAAAATAAAAAGGCATATAGTTTGTTTTTATAATATTTGTTATGCTTCTACAATTTGCCAGGCCCTTTGCAAAGCTCCTTTAATACTTTTATCTATTTTAATCTTTAAAAAGACCCATGATATGTTATTATACTCATTTGATAAAGGGAAAGAAAGAAAATGAGGCACAAAGGACTGAAATAACTGCCAGGATTTTAGACTAGACCTCCTGGATTCTAAAACTTGTACTGCACTTTCAGCTACTGCACATGGACCCAAAGTAAACATCAAAAGAAAGCTTTTGCATAAGATCACACACTTGGTGGGACCTCTGACCTACAATAGAAGATGACAAGAGTGGAAACTCCAGGGTAACAAGAGAAGACACATGTTTCCTGTAGATGATGGAAATGAAAAAATTCATACTCCTTAACTTGATTGGTAAGGTATTTTAAAAGCTAAGGGCAATACACCCAAGGAGGGCTATGCTGTCACCCTGCTCTTTCCTTTAGATGCAGGTTAGCTGGAAGGAATAAGTGAGGTGACCCAGAAAGACATGGATGACAGCCTTTAGAAAGCGAGAGAAAGCCTAAATGCAGAAGTGACTTTAATTAATGGACCTCATCCCTGGCTCTGAGCATCACTGCAAGCAACCTAAAGAAACAGCAGAACCTTTTGTGCTAAGCCACTGAAAAATTTCACAACCTTCATGCTCTGAAGAAAGGGTGAGAAGGAGGCCACCTCTTTGTGAGAGTTGGATATTAAGTGCTTATAATTAAAAAAAAAAAAACAACCCTCCCAAATACACACTTATATTGTCCTTGTTCTGAAGGATATTTCTACAAAAATTTGTCACAGTTCTGTTAACATATACAGAACTGCACTCCATCTTTTTCCTCAAATCAGCTTCTCACTTCAATGTTACCTATTTTACATGAATTTGTATGGAAAATTCTGGGTGCATATATACCTATTTTTGTGGAGATAATACGTTACTCCTCAGATCCTCAGATCCTCAGATTCTCAAGGGAGTCTGTGATGAAAACCAGGTTAAGAATACCAAAAAGTTCTTCATTAGAGGTAACTGTGCCCAGAGAAGGAAAGCTTAGAATATCCCTTTTATAAAGCTAGGGACATAATTCAGAAGTTGTCATTTATTTCTCTTTTCTTCTCATAACAAATTTGTCCAGTTGGATCTATTCTCTCCCTCTCTCTCTCTCTCTCTCTCTCGGATTATGGCAGTCTAAATGGAGTAGGTAATGAATATGAAGTTGTTTTACATTTTCTAATCACTGCCTTTAACCACGATCTGTGGAAACCAGCTTTCCACTTCCTTTAGACATTCAAGAAGGTCCCATAGCTTTTAAATAACTTTTCTCACATTTCCTGCTCTTCTCTTCACCCCTAGCTTAGCACTGACAAATGCCTTGGACCTAGGACCCTGCAGCTGCAAGGGGCACAGAGAATGGGCTCTCTCCACATTTCTCCTTTTTTCCCCAGTTCTTTTTCTCTTATATATGTCAGAGTAGGGAAGAGAGAGCTAGAAAAGAACCAGTGTCTCTTATTCAATGTCTGTGGTCCTTACTGGGATATAGCTGTAACCCTGGGAAAAGCTGCTGTCTCCCAGGCCGTTGTTGAAGCTGACCTCCAAATCTTGGCTCTTGTGAGCATGTCAATGCCTTTGAGGCCTCCTTCCTGCAGATTATCCTCACACAGTCTTTCCTCTCCAGGCTCTACCATTTTCAACTCTATCAGCTCATGGAGCCCAGGAAGCTTATACTTGCCTACCATCTCCAAAGTCTATCCAAATCATGGGAACCCACATACTCTTGCCTTCTAAATGGTGAGGATGTGGGTTCCTTTCCTGTCATTCCCATTCTGCTGTCTGTTCTCTCTCTCCAGGTATGCTTTCCCCCTGTTTAAGTAGGGCCAGAAGCCAATCAGCAAATCTGTTGCCTAAGCAGATGTTCAATCAAGGAATGAAATAGTTAGTTCTATGATTTCTTTGAATGGCTCCTTGTAACCTTCTCCTCAGTTGAATTAGGAGGTGAGAAGGTTAAGAAAAAGTGTAGTAGCTCCCACTAAGGCAAAGCCTGCGAAGAATGTCTTTCTCTCTCTAATATGCTCTGATAAACACGGAAGCCTGGAGTTGTGTAGTGGGGAAGGAGGTGCTGGGCTGGTAAGATATTTCAATAGGCAAACCTTTGTGACAGCATGGATGGAACTGGAGAGCATTATGCTAAGTGAAATAAACCAGGTGGTGAAAGACAAATACCATATGATCTCACCTTTAACAGGAACCTAAACACCAAAACAAACAAGCAAACAAAATATAACCAAAGACACTGAAATAGAGAATGGGCTGACAGTGACCAGAGAGGAGAGGGGAGGGAGTTTCAGGGGAAAAGGGGAAGGGTTTACAGGAACAAGCATAAAGGACACATGGAGAAAAACAAGGAGGGGGTGGAAATGGGAGGGAGGTGGGGAGCACTGGGAGGAGTGGGCTGGGGTAAAAGACAGAAAACTGTACTTGAACAATTAAAATAAATTAATAATAAAAAAGAAAAAAATGCTGCAGTGAAAAAAAATAGGCAAACCTGGTTCAACTGGAGGAGCTGTCTGATTCCTATATTTTTAGGAGTTTCTTCAGAATATCAGGTGCCTTATATAGCTTTGGGTTTCAGGCTTAACATAAAATTGCCGTTTTCTCTCACCACCATGACCTTTTTTAAGCTTTTCATTAGAATTCATCTCTATTATTGCGATCCTGCTACCTCTGCCTCAGTATCAGGCCTCTCCCTGTCTCAACATGCTGGTCCCACTGCCGTCACGAGGCATCATATGATAATGCTACGCACTGACTTAATGTTCCTCTATGTCTCCTACTCCATTCAGGATAAAATCCAAACTTCTTAGCATGACACAGGACACCCTTCATAACCTCTCTCTGCCTTTGCCATCTCCTATTAGATCCCTAGCTGCTTTCTCTCATCTGTACCCACCTTCCTTCCATTCATAATAAACTGCTTGTCTTTCTCTGAAGAGCCTATGTTTTGGGTCGTTACAACAATTTTCTGTCATCCGGACAAGACTTTTCCTGCTTCCCAGTCTCATAACTGTCTGAAATATTACTTATTATCCTTTAACTTTTGTTATTGATGTGGTTAGTGCTAATTTATATCTGGGTGATGTTTCTTACTCATACATAATTATTGCGTTGCCTTATACATTTCTCAGTATCCCAGGCCTCAGCATATTATGTTTTCCAAAGACTGAAACTTACTTGAGGTAGGAAATGAGCATCATAATAATAACACAAGAGTCAACAAATGGTGGTTAAACAGTGCTCAAATTCCTTATCAGTGTATTTGTTTAATCACTACATTTTAGTGTGAATTGATTTATCACACCATTTTTTTTTCCATGATGAGAGCTTTGGCTATTTAACCACTGCAGGGAAGCAAAGAGTAAAAGTGTAGAAGGGGATATCAAGACATTTTGAATTAACTTGATTTCATAGGATTGAAATTCCTGTCTTTATCATCACTGTTAACATAGTTTTCATTATTTCCACTAGTTTATGTACACTTCATAGTGCTATGATGTATCTGTTAGCATGAATGTTTCAGGTTTTCCTTATTAATGATACAAAGCTACTAAAAACTTAATGGATGTTCTTTCTTTGAACCATACTTTGAAAAACACTATTTATTAACTAGCTATAAACCTATAAGCATTTATAATATTTCCTTTCTATTTTATTAAAATTATGCTTTCTTTATAGACTCTTGAACAGTTTAGGAAAAACCTGTCTCAACTAAGTGTGTTTCTTCATTTTCTCCTGGAAGCATTTGGCTTAGCACTAATGAGAAATTGATCTTATATAGTGAGAAATATGAACACAAAACACAATCGAGCTAGGTAAATGCTTCCAAAGTGGCTGCTCTAATTCCAAACTTTTTCACTGAGATGTTTCTAAAACTGAAAGAGGCTGTGGAACTGGATATATCCCCAAACTGAGAACTTTTTAAGTCAAAAACATAGTTGAAGTTGCATTGAATTATTGACCTTGTGGCTTTTCATAGTGTTCTGAAATGAATAATCTATCATTTCACATTAATTTGGACATAAAACCTGTCAGTGTTTATTTATGCAGACTAAAAAATGAAAGGACAGGTATTTATAAAAAGTTGAAATTTTTATTACTTCTTGAACTTGTTTTTGTGCACTTTATTTTCTGTTCAGCCTGCTGTGTATATAAATATCTAAATCTCATAGGACTTGAGGATAAATTATTGCTCTCCTGAAACCTCTAAGGTCACAGAGATAGCATCTAGGGCAAAATTATGAATTTTTGATATCCCCATGTGGTATGATTTTTAGTTCATTTTAAATTATCTTGACCTAATTAGAAAGCTTGACCGTGTTTAAGCTCTTTAATATTAAAAAATGCACTTTATTATTTTTTGTATTAGTTCTCTCCTGGAGAGCAGCAGCTCTTCTACCATTTAGCTCAAGTGACTTTTTGAGCAGAGTCAAATCAACATCAGTTAATTGATTTTTATGTATGGCAGTGTAAAGTAAAGTAAAACACATTAGGCAGTCAGTACAAAACCCCACTCTTGATTTCACTTGTTAATTGACCTTTATTTTAATTCTATGCCTCCTCTTCCTCATCTATAAACTGCAGAATATGGACTGAATTACCAAGGTACTTTTCACCTATGTAGCTCTAACCCCAAAGCTTTTTCTCAGTCTCAGGCTTCGTTACATAATTTCCATCTTACAGTGAGCCCAGAGAATCAGTCCGCGGGTTTTTGTTTTTGTTTTTCCCCTGAAAGCTACTTTAAGTTTCTTTCCCATGAAAATCTACATCAGAATAAGACAGGTTTCCAATGTCTGACTTCTAATTTGCACCCAGCCATAGATATGCAGGACACTGTCCTCTTCTGGGGATGACCTGCAAGAATATAAAAGATTGCTCAGTGCCTTTCAGATAATCACTGATGCCTTTTCACCTATGTGAAACAACCTGGCTACTAACAAGACAAGAGCTAATTTGAATATTAAGGAATAGTAATAAGTAGTTAAAGAATTTTAACTTAGTATTAATTAGAGAATATGAAAAATATCAAGCATAATTTAAATTTTTAGTTGAGTTTAGGGCTTAAGCACCATCACAAATGCAAAGGTTTATGAGGATATTCAATCAGAAAACTAATTAGCCCAAACATCTTAATGTTTTTATATGCAAGTCCAATAAAATGGAATCATTTATGCATTTTATTCATTTTAATCAAAACTTGTGTGGTGCAAAAAAAAAATCCACATTTTTTTTTTTTTTTTTTTTTTGACAAACAGACTCTGCTTTTATGCATTGTGACTTCTGGCAAACAATTTAATCTTTCTAAATAATCTATTTATAAAATAAGGAGTAATAATATTTATCTGGTAGTTGTAAGAATTAGTAATATATAAAGTGGCTTTCATTGTGCTGAAGCTAATTGAAAGCATTGAAGTGCCATTCCTTGTTTAACATTAAAGCTAATAATAGCTACTATGTTTGGAGTGCTTATTGTGGGCCAGGCTCTGTGCCATGTTTTTTATCTAGGAAAGCTGGAGAGGTCATTTTATATAGTAACACTAATTAAGCTAAGATCTAAGTGATGTGAAGTAGATAGCCATTAGGATGGGGAGAAGAAGATTCTTGTCAGAGGCAAAGACAAGTACACAAGCACTGATACCAGAATGAATTTGGTCCTAGGGATAGAGAGAAGGACAGGGTGAATGGAGTGTCCTGGTAAAACATAAGTGACTATATATATATATATATATATATATATATATGGAATTTTTTCAATAGATTAGCAAGACAATGTAAATACAGACTACTATAAAAGAAAAGAAAAATATTTATTTATTTATTTTTGGTGAGAATAATCTGATTGTGAATACAAATCTAAATCCTTAAATGGTATTCACTTTAGCTAAGAGACAAAATTAGAATCATTAATATCTTAAAAAGTAATAATGTGAAAGACCAAAGATGGAAGATGAGTAAGCGGAAGCTACACTAACCTCTTCCCAGAACCAAACTGGAATTACAACTAAATTATAGAAAAATCATACTGAATAACAAACTGAACACTAGCTGGAGAAAAGCCTTATAACCACAGACAGAAGAAGCCACATTGCCCCATTAGACTGGTAAGGAGTGCAGAGGAGGGGTGAGAGAACTGGCTGGGTTCCCATGGGCAACCACTTATATAAGCCCTAGAGGACTATTTCAGCAGTTGGGAGGTTTTTCCTGAGAAGTGTGGGGTCTAAACTCCAAGATGGGCTCTCCAGCCTATAGCACCAGACCAGGAAAGGAACCCAAACGACATATGGCTGTGAAAAGCAAGGAGTTTTTGTCCACCAGGGAGAGATGGTTGGAGATGCAGGGAGCCTCTAAAAGACCAACACAAAATTCCGTTTGCAAACCTTAACCCAGGCTCTGGCAGAGGGAGGGCAGAGTGGACTAGAGATGCATGAGAAAAGTTTGGGGCTGGTGGCTCTGGGGAGAGAACTGAAGGAATGGTTGCAAGGATCCCTGTGCTAAGTCATTCCCCATACTGCAGGAACCATCTTTCTCAGGCAGAGAACTCCCTTCCAAGTGCCATCAGCCTGAGCAGAAGCAATAGCTTTGCCTTCAAAAATTACCCTGCCCTATACTGTGGTGTGTAAGCCTTGTTGCTGAGGAGTACAGCTGGAAAACTTTCACTCTTTAAGTGTAATGGAAAGCTTATAGGCAGAGGTCTATCTTTGGGAACTCTGAGACTTTAGTGGACCCTCTGCAAGGCCTGGTCCTGGTAAAAGCCACATTAGTGAGCAGCCTGATTCTTTCTACACACAAATAGGCAGAGCAGAGGAAGCCACAAACTGTGGATCACTGATAGCTTCACACAGGTTGCCCAGAGCCAATCTCAGGCAGGGTTTGACATAGGTAAGCACAGAGTCTTTGCACATCTACCTAATATGTAGAAATAAACACAAAGAGGCAGCCAAAAAGGGAAGACAAAGAAACAGGCACTAAATGAAAGAACAAGAGAATTCTCGAGAATAAGAACTAGGTGAAATGGAGGCAAGCAATTAATCAGATAGAGAGTTTAGAGTAATGATTATAAGGATACTCAACAGCATGAAAAAGACATAGGAACCATAAAAAAGGATCAGTCAGAAATAAAGAATGTGATATTTGAGATAAATAATACATTGGAAGGAATAAACAGTAGGTTAGATGAACCAGAGAATCAAATTAGTGATCTGAAAGACAAGGTAGAAAAAAAGAAAACCAAACCAAACCAAGAAGAGTAGCAAAAAGTAAAAAAAAAAAAATTATAAAAGAGGAGAGCCGAAGAAACTTTTGGGACAACATGAAGTGTAACAACATCGGCATCATGAGAATACCAGAGGTAGAAGAGATCAAACAAAGGATCAAGAGTCTATGTGAAGAAATAATGAACTACACTTCCCTAATCTGGTGAAGGAAAAAGATACACAAGTCCAGGAAACTCAGAGAGTCCCAAACATGTTGGACCCAAAGAGGCCCACAGTGAGACACATCATAATCAAAATGACAAGGCTTTAAAAACAAGAGAATCCTAAAAGCCACAAGAGAAAATCAAGGAGCACCTTTGTATGTAACCATATGACAATGTGATTAGACTGACATCTGATTTTTCAACAGAAACATTTCAGGCTAGAACGGAGTGGTAGGAAATATTCAGGGTGATGAGAAGCAAGGACTTAAAACCAAGGCTACTTTACTTAGCAAAGCTATCAATTAAAATCAAAGGAAAAATAAGGAGCTTCCCAGACAAGCAAAAGCTAGAGGAGTTTGTTAACACCAAAGCAATACTGAAACAAATGTCAAAGGCTTGCTTGAAGAAGAAGGAGGAGGAGGAGGAGGAAGAAAAAAGAGGAAAATAGTCTAAAAATAAAATGGCACTAAATACCTATCTATCAATAATCACTTTAAATGTAAATGGCTTAAATGCTCCAACCCCAAAGCCATAGGGTAGCTGAATGATAAGAAGACAAGACTCATATATATGCTGCCTCCAAGAGACCTACCTCAGATCAAAAGATACACACAAACTAAAAGTAAAAAGATGGAAAAGATATTTCACACAAGTGAAAGGGAAAAAAGGTTGGGGTAGTGATACTTATATCCAACAAAATAGCCTTCAAAACCAAGGATATAAGAAGAGCCACAGAAAGATATAACATAATGATAAAGAGAAAAATCCAACAAGAAGATATTACCCTAGTAAACATTTACACACCCAACATAGGAGCACTTAAATATGTGAAGCAAATCTTGATGAACATAAATAGAGAAAGCAACAGAAATACAGTCATAGTCAAGGATTTTAACACCCTTTTGACTTCAATGGATAGATCTTCCAGAAAAACAACAACAAGGAGACAGCAACCTTAAATGTCACACCAGATCAACTGGATTTAATTTGTATCTTCAAAACATCTCACCTTAAAGCAGAATATACATACTTTTCAAATGCACATGGAACTTCTTCTAGGATAGATCACATGTTAGAACACAAAACAAGTCTCAATAAATTTAAGAAGACTGAAATCATATCAAACATCTTCTCTAACCACAATGCTATGAAACTGGAAATCAATCACAAGAAGAACATTGAAAAACACACAAAGATATGGAAGCTAAATAACATGCTATTAAACAATGAATGGGTCAAAAATGAGATCAAGGAAGAAATCAAAATATACTTTGAAAAAATGGAAAGGAGAACATATCAATCCTAAAATCTGTGGAACACAAGGAAAGCAATCCAAAGCTGGAAATTCATAGCTCAAAAAAAAAAACAAAAAAAAAAGCTCAAATAAACAATCTAACTTCATACTTAAAGGAACTTGAGAAAGAACAACAAAGAAAGCCCAAAGCGAGTGGAAGGAAATAATAAAAATCAGAGTAGAAATAAATGAAATAAAGTCTAAAAAATGATACAAAAGATCAATGAATCCAAGAGCTGGTTCTTTAAAAAGATAAACAAAATTGAAAAACCTTTAAACAGGCTTGTTAAGAAAAAAAGACAGAGGAATCAAATAAATAAAATCAGAAATGAAAGAGAATAAGTAACAACTGACACCAAAGAAATACAAAGGATTATAAGAAAATATTATGAACAATCCTATGCCAACAAACTGGACAACATAGATGAAATGAATAAATTCCTAGAAACATACAATCTTCCAAAACTAAATCAGGAAGAATCAGAGAATCTGAATAAACAGATTACACTTAGTGAAATTGAAGCAGTGATAAAAAAAACTCTCAACAAAAAAAGCCCTGGACTGGATGACTTCACAGACTACTTTTACCTAACATTTTGAGAAGAACTGATGCCTTGCCCTCTCAAGCTATTCCATAAAATTCAAAAGGAGGGAAGGCTCCCAATCTCATTTTACGAGGCAGCATTATCCTAATTTCAAAATCAGATAAAGACACTATAAAAAAATTATAGGCCAATGTCTCTGATGAACATAGACACTAAAATCCTCAAGAAAATATTAGCAAATACATATAGCAATGCATCAAAAAGATCATAGATCATGACCTTTTGGTGTATGGGATTTATTCTGGGAATGCAAAGTTGGTACAACATTCACAAGTCAATAAATGTGACTCACAACATAAACAAAATGAAACATATAAACCACATGGTCATATCAATAGATATAGAAATAGCATTTTATAAAATTCAGCACCCATTTATGATAAAACACTCAGCAAATTGGAACTAAAGGGAATATACCTAAACATAATAAAGGCCATATACAATAAACCCACTGCCAGCATCACACTCTACATGCAAAAACTACAAGCATTCGCCTTAAGATAGGGAACAAGACAGGGATGTCTGCTTCCCTTTCCTTATACAACATAGTAGTGGAAGTCTTAGCCACAGTAATCAGAGAAGAAGAAATAAAATGAATCCAAATTGGAAAGGAAGAAGTAAAACTGTCTTTATTAGCAGGTGACATGATACTGTACATAGAAAACCCCAAAGATTTCACTAACAAACTACTGGAACTGATAAATGAATCAGCAAACTAGCAGAATACAAAATTAATATCCAGAACTCAGTTGCATTTTTATATGCCAATAATGAACTAACATAAAGTGAAGTTTAAGAAAACAACCCTACTCACAATTGCTTCAGAAAGAATAAACTACCTAGAAATAAACCCAACCAAGAGTGTATAAAACCTTTACTTGGAAAATTATAAGATGCTGAAGAAAGAAATTGACGAAGATACAAATAGATGGAAGCACATACCGTGTTCATGCATAGGAAGAATTAGCATCATTAAAATGTCCACACTACACAAAGCAATCTGTAGATTCAATGCAATTCCTTTTTTTAAATTTTTCTTTTAAGATTTTATTTATTTATTTTTAGAGAGGGAAGGGAGGGAGAGAGAGAGAGAGAGAAACATCAGTGTGCAGTTGCTGGGGAACATGGCCTGCAACCTAGGCATGTGCCCTGACTGGGAATTGAACCTGCGATGCCTGGTTCGCAGTCCGTGCTCAATCCACTGAGCTACATCAGCCAGGGCCAATGTAATTCCTATTAAGATTCCGATGACATTTTCACAGACCTAGAACAAATATTTCAAAAATTTATATGGACGCACAAAAGGCCTTGCATAGCAACAGCAATCCTGAGAAAGAACTAGTTTGGAAGAATCACAATACCTAATGTCAAACTATACTATAAGGCTATAGTAATCAAAACAGTATAGTACTGGCACAAAAACAGACACATAAATAAATGGAACAGAATAGCAGGAAATAAGCACACACCTTTTTATTCAATTAATATTTGACAGAGGAGAGAAGCACATTCAATAAATTGTGTTGAGAAAATTGGCCAGATAAGCACAGAAAAATGAAACTAGACCACCTTCTTATACCAAACACAAGAATATGAATTAAATACTTAAATATTAGACCTGAAACTAAAAGTTATAGAAGTAAACATAAGCAGCAAAATCTTGGGCATAGCTCATAGTAATATTTAATCAGCTTTATCTCCCCAGGCAAGGGAAACAAAAGAAAAAATAAACAAATGGGCCTACATCAAACTAAAAGGTTTTGCATGCTAAAAGAAAACATCAACTAAATGAAAAGACAACCCACAGAATGGGAGAATGTATTCACCGATACATCTGATCAGGGGTTATTATCCAAAATTTATAAAGAACTTATAAAACACAATGCCAAAAATACAAACAACCCAATTAAAAAAAATAGGTGAAAGACCTGAATAGATAGTTCTCTAAAGAGGACATACAGATGGCCAATAGAAAAAATGCTCAATGTCATTTATCACCAGAGAAATGCAGATTAAAACTGCAAGGAGACCATTTCACACCTGTCAGAATGGCTATTATCAATAAATCAACATATAAGTGCTGGCGGGGATGTGGAGAAAGGCAAAGAAATCTTTTTGCACTGTGGGTGGGAATGCAGACTGGTGCAGCCACTGTGGAGAGCAGTATGAGAATAACTGAAAAAAATCAAAATGGACCTGTCTTTTGGCCCAATGATCCCACTTCTGGGAATATATCCAAAGGAATCCAAAACACTAATACCAAAGAACATAAGCACCCCTATGTTCATTGCAGTGGCATTTACAGTTACCAAGATATGGAAGCAGCACGAGTGTTCATCAGTAGATGAGTGTATAAAACAACTATGTATGGGACAGTTACACAATGGAATATTACTTGTCCATAAAAAAGAAAAAAGTTTTACTGTGAATGGAGCTGGAGAACATTATGCTAAGTGAAATAAGCCAGTCAGAGAAAGACAAATACCGTATGATTTCACTCATGTGTGGAACATAATGAATGAACTGAACTAACAAGCAAAATAGAGACAGACTCATAGTTAGAGAGCAGGTTGATAGCTAAGGGGTTTGGAGGTGAGGGAGTAGAAGGATTGAGCAAAAAGGATAAAGGATTCATGGACATGGACAACAGTGTAGAGATTGCAAAAAAGAGAGGAAGTATAAGGAGAGTAAATGGTGATGGAAAAATACAATAAAAATGATTCTTAGAAACATAAATCTAATAATGTTTATAAAGTGTTATAAAATTGGCTGAAATAGTATGAATCATTTAAAAAAATTTCATAGTCCTGATGAGGTGTTTTAGTTGGAAGACAACTATTTAAAAGTGTGTCAATACCTTTGACATCTTTAAACAAGGCAGTTCAATTTTTCTTGCATTTTTTTGTGCAATCTTGGCACCTCTGTACTCAGAAAAAGCTCAGCTACGAATTAAATTTCATGGTCTTATATTAATAAGTGTTTTTCCTTTTTTTATTCACTTAAACCTTTGTTGAGCATTTATCATGTCAGCCATTGTTTCATGCTTTGTTCTCTAGAGAGGAGGTGAAATAATGTTTTCCGATACAAAGTTCTCAGTTGATATCTTTCTGTGTCTTGGACGAAAAAATGCAACACACTACTGCTGGCACAAGGCTTTGGGTCCTTCTCCACTATTGCTATCTTCCCTTTAGTAGTGAACTGATGCCGATCCTTTAGTTCTCAGTGTGTGTCACCTCCCCTGAGAAGCGCTCCTTGACTGCCCAGGCCCTTATCTATGCCTCTTTCTTCTGTTATACACAGGATTAGATTCCATTCCTTCAGAAAGAAAAGGAAATTCTTTAACCCAATTTGCTTTTATTTATTAATTAGTGTGATAATTATTGGAGGCCCACTTCCCCATTATCATATAAGCTCCATGAGAGCAGTTCTGCATCTATGTACATTCATTATTGTATCCCTCACGTCTAACATGGGAACTGGCTCAAATTAAGTGCCAACAAATTATTGAGTGAATAAATAAATCCATGAATGAGTGAATTTTCTTAAGAAAACATTTTTAATTTTGCCTTGCTTTAAATATATTACATCTTAATTTCAACTTTTGTCTGCTGTTATTAAAATGAAGCTTAAGAAATAATACCTCTTATACATAGGATATGTCTTAATCACACTCTGAGAGCACAATAAAAATTAAGTACATGATTAATTTAGTATTATTTTTCTCTTGATTAGTTTTCATGAGTATTTATCTTGTATTGTTTTAATCATGATTTAGAGGAAGGGTTTGGATGTTGGAGCAGGCAATGCCACATTATTCTTCTAAATGTTTTAATTACATATAGTTGGTATAAAATATGATATTTGGTTATATTAGTTTCAGATCTACAATATATTGATTCAACATTTCTGTACCTTATAATGTGACCCCTCCATTAATTCTAGTAATCATCTGTCACTGTGCAAACCTATCACAATATTATTGATTATATTCCCCTTCACCTTTTCACCCACCCTCTCTGCCCTCTCCACTCTGACAACCACACCTTTGGTCTCCATCTCTATGAGTCTGTTTTTGTCTTGTTTTTTTTAGATTCCACATATAAATAAAATAAAATGGTGTTTGCCTTTCTATGGCTGCTTTATTTCACTTAACATAATGTCCTCTAGACCCACCCATGCTGTTGCAAAGCAAGAATTCTTTTTTATTGCTGCATTATATTCCACACATATACATACATATATCTCACATCTTCTTTATCCATTCACCCATGGATGGACACCTAGGTGGCTTATCCTTTCAAATTAGTGTTTTCATTTTTATTTTCTTTGGAGAAACACTAAGTGGAGGAATTGCTGGGTTATATGGTATACCTGTTTTTAGTTTGTTTGTTTTTTTAAAAGAATTTTCCATAGGGCTGCAGTAAAATTAGGAACTGATTTGTGAAACATGGAATAGGAAGAAAAGCTAGGAATTAAGACACTTGGGATTTAAGTCTTCTTCTGCCTTATTGGTTATGTGGCATTAAGCTAGTCATTTCACATAGAGGCAGTTTCTTTCATCTATAAATGAGGGAATTTGTCCAGGTGGTTTCAATTGTCATGTTTGGTTCTGAACATCATGTGATTCTACAACTAAGAAAATCCTTTTAGGAATCCCAGGAATAAAGACCTATGTTAATAATTTAGATACCTGACCAAACATGGAAGCCATCAAGTAAGATAATTTTTCAATATACTTTTAGGCAAGTATACACAAATTTTGGTCGCTGACACAAAGCTAGTAACGACTTCCCTTTCCTGCCTGCTCTGGATTAGACATGGTGACAACCTCATCTCAAAGGGAGAAAGACAAAACTTTTTCATTAATTCTAAAATGTTCTTATATTTTTGCTTAAATGAGTCTTTGGGAGAGCATGAGATAATTTAAAAATGTGCTCTTAGCATACTTGCCAAGGGTCAATGAGTAATAACCAAGTTAAAATCAATTCCTTATACGGAGGCCAAATACAATTAGGATGGCAACTTTTACCTTGAGCAATATGAAATGAAGAGCAGAATTATTTCCACATTATCCTGAAGCGCAAAGTCCCATTCAGTGGAATATCTTTTTGAAAATTTAGGATTTATAATTAGATATTTACTACATGGAACATTTTCACATGCCTGGGGCAGCAATCATCTACTAAAATATTATTATTACAAGATTTGTAATAATACCTAGTCAGATGAAGCTTGAGTTTCTAATTGGTTTCATAGTGCTGCTGGAATACTAAGTCTTGGTGATACTTATTTTTTTACAAAGTTTTCATTTTTTTGCTTCCAGAAATTATGTTATAATCTTTTGCTTCTTTTTGTGGATGCATGCCATTTTGTAGTGGAGGATTAATGAATCAGAAACACCACTTTTGATTTGGTAGGACTAAAGAAATAGACTTGAATCACCAAGCAGCTACTAACAGTCAGCAGTAAATTAATACAAAAATTTAAGGGTCAACAATTGCTGTAGTAACAAGTCAAGGAGACCCTGGCACTTTTGTTAGGCAGTGTAATATAGTGATATAGAACTAAAGGCTCAGGCCTTAGATAAATCTGGGTTCAAATCCTTTCCTTGTTACTTTCTGCCTGTGATGAAGTCAAGTCCCTTAGCCTCTCCCAGCCTCTGTTTGGTGGGTGTGATAGATCACCGATCTCAAGGGATTGTTGTAAGGATTAAGAGGGAATGTGAAGTGATTTGCACTGTGTCTAACACCCAATAAACATTCAATAAATGTTGGCTATCATTCATAAAAGAATTGTAGAATCTTAAAATTGCATGGGACTTTATACATTCACCCTCATGCTCATAGCAGGAGCTACTTTTATTGCTTATATGACAGAGGATCATTCACTTTCAATGTTTAAACACTAAGGGACAGGTAACTCACTGTTTTGAAAGTGACCTATTTAATTGTTGAATAGCTTTATTGGTACTTTCTTAATAGTAAGTCTAAAGATGGACTTCCTCTTAAAATATTTTCATGTATCTATTTCTTTAAAGTTCACAAAGCACTTTTGACACATTTGTTTCGTCTCATGCAACAACCCTAAGGGTGATATGGTCCATTCATTTACTCATTCACTCATTCACTCAGTATTTATCGAGTACCTCCTATATGACAGGCATTGATATAGGTGCAGGGAGTCATGGTTTCGTAGCAGATGAAGAGCCACATTGTAAGGGGTTTATACTGACCTACTTTCATAGAGC